>CM069131.1:167412161-167647161 GCA_035221665.1 Okamejei kenojei
TGCAGTCTTGGGTAGAACTGTTACCAAACCAAGCAGTGATGCAATATGGCAGTATGCTTTCTACAATGCATCTGCAGATGTTTATAAAGGTCATTGGAGATGTGCTTAATTTCCTCAGTCTCCTCAGGAACTAGAGATGTTAGTGTTCTAGCTGTTGCATCAATATGGTTGGTCATCTGTAATATTACACCAAGAAACTTACGAGGGGTGTGGGAGGGGGAGGAGGGATGTAGGGGGAAGGGAGGAGGAGGGATGTAGGAGGAGGGAGGAGGGATGTGGGAGGGGGAGGGAGTGTGTCGGCGGGGGGAGTGTATGTGTGGGCGGGGGGTTGTGGGGGAGAGGGGGGTGGGTGCGTGCTGGGGGGGAGGGGATTTTGTGCGAGGGGGGTTGTGAGGGGAGGGGGGATTGGGGGCGGAGGGTTTGCGGGGCAGGGGGAGTTTGTGGGGGTGGGGGGTTGTGGGGGAGGGAGGTTGTGGGGGAGGGAGGTTGTGGGGGAGGGAGGTTGTGGGGTAGGGGGAGTTGTGGGGGAGTGTGGTGTGCGAGGGAGGTGTGGGGGGGGGGTGCGGGAGGGGTGTGTGTGGCCGAGGGGGTGTGAGTGTGGGTGTGAGCAGGGGCTTGTGGGGGGGAGGGGTGTGTGGGCAGGGGGTGTTGTGTGGGGGAGAGAGGTGTGTGGGCGGGGGGGAGTGAGCTCAGAGAAAAGACGGGAGAAGAGCCATGGGGGAGAGGGGGGCATCACGGGGGAGGGGGGAGGAGCCAGCGAGGTTGACCAGAGGGATAATGGACGGAATCGGCGGGTGCAATGGGGACTCACAGCGGACGCTGGTCGCAGGTCGTTGGTCGTTCTTCTCCGCCAGGATCAGGGTCTCCGCTTTCGGTTTGGCGACATCGGCGACATTTTCCGACTCCGGGCTGGGCTGGATCACCGACTCCAGGCTGAGCTAGGTCTCCAACACTGGGCTGGGCTGGGTCCGATTCTGGGCTGGGCTGGGCAGGGTCTATGATGCTTTGGGCTGCTTCTGGTCATTCCGAAAATTGTGTCCGGTTGGAAACCTCCACCGGCCATACTTAGTTCCCGTAAAGACGCGATGGCGCAGGAAGGGGCGGACCGTCCCGGAGAGTGACGGGGGAAGAGGCTAATCCGCGCGGTGCTGACTGACGGGAGAAGAGATCGATCTGCACACGCGCAGTTTTTAAGATTTTTAAACCTCACTAACGTTTATGACATTCAACTGATCGGAATGAAACTTGATGCACTCACAGCATAGGAGAACGGTGAGCGAACTGGCGAAAAATCGTAGTGCTTCTTATGCGAACCATTTTTTGCGCAAATAGAAAGACCCGGAAGGTAACAAGATCAGAGTTTTAGTTGTGTATACATTTACGGCTTAATTTGTAAACTATTTAAATTGTGGCGGAGTTGCAAACCGTTACCAATGTATACTATAGTCATTTAGTGCTGACAGCAAATATCTATCACACACAATACAAATAGAATGGACTTGTCGGGCAAACCAGCTGAGCAATTCTGATCTTCAATTGCAGTCGCACAAATCGGAATTCCTTTATTTTATTTTCCTTTTGTAATGAACAAGGAATATACTTCTTATTTTCCTTTCGTAATGAACAAAGTAACCAACAACTATGAACTGTTCCTCTATTTCTTGACATTGGTTTGTATACTAACAAATGAATTGGAAACTTATAATATGACAATAATAAGAGAGGAAGAGAGAGAGAGAAGCTCAGCCTAGAACAAGTGTCAGGTTCTGTCCTCTGGATTGTTTTGACATCTTGTGAGGCCATGCCCTACACTCGCTGACTAACAAGGTTGTTGTTCATAGTTATAAAAATATGTTAATATCAAGACTGTGTTGAGCATGCATGACGAGATGCAGTATAATGTGGATAACTGTGATAACTATTCACTGGAAGACAGATTATTATCTGAATGGTGTCAGATTAGGAAAAGGGGAGGTGCAACGATACCTGGGTGTGCTTGTACATCAGTCACTGAAAGTAAGCATACAGATACAGCAGGCAGTGAAGAAAGCCAATGGCATGTTGGCCTTCATTGCGAGAGGATTTGAGTTTAGGAGCAAGGAGGTCCTACTGCAGTTGTACAGGGCCATGGTGAGACCGCACCTGGAGTATTGTATGCAATTTTGGTCTCCTAATTTGAGGAAGGACATTATTGCTGTTGAGCGAATGCAGCGAAGGTTCACCAGGTTAATTCCTGGGATGGCAGGACTGACATATGATGAAAGAATGGGTTGCCTGGAATTTAGAAGGATGAGAGGGAATCTTATAGAGACATAAAATTCTTAAAAGATTGGACAGGCTAGATGCAGGAAAAAATGTTCCGATGTTGGGGGAGTCCAGAACCAGGGATCACAGTTTAAGAATAAGGGGTCGGCTATTTAGGACTGAATTATTTACACAAGGTTAGACAATTCAATATTTATTCCAGAATGCAGCAATATGCCCAGATAGAAGATGAACTCAACATAAAATCAAGGTCATACCATTACATTTATTTTCAAGAAATAACCCCAGTTCTATATTTTTTAATACTTTAGTAACGGCCACTTTGGGTGCTACCAATAGTGATTGGAATTAATTTATCTCAGCTGGTGCACCTGTCAGGTCATTACAACTAAAGTGTGTATGTACGGAGATATAGCCAGCCAAATTCCCACTATTTAGTGACTTCTGATGATAACTTGGATTGGAAAGAATAGTGTTTAACATTAAAGCTTCTGTGGTAACATGGTTTCCAGCTCCATGTTAAGAATGGTCACTTGAGTAATGTGCTCAGTCAATGCCAGGCTCTGGAGTTGTACTTTGGTGTGTGCGCCTTCAAAAGAATAAAGGAAAGAGAAAAAATGTTATCACTAGGTGGAAAGCACTACATAATGAAAAAAATCATTTTTCAATGATATCTTGGCATTTATGATTTTATAAAACAATTATACATTTATCTGGAACAAGTTGACCCAGTAGTGTAGAAGTCAGAGTTAAGCAATTTGGATATCGGCAAGTTACGATCGCTTAAGCTGCAGTAATGACTTTAATATTTACCTGTTGGAGAACATAATGGTTGTCCCTATCCAGATTATTCTTTTCATCTACAGAAAGAATAGGAATTTATATTATGTTTTGCCACTGATTATCATTATGAGCAGTTTTTAGGCAATATTGTTTAAGACAATTTGTTTAAGATGGGGTGGATGTGATTAAATCGAACTTCCATTGTCTCTTGACCTATTCTTAAAGTGGGCACTCTCTCTTGTAGCGTAGCTCTGGGCACAGTCTTCGACATGGCAGTGTGCAGTATAGTGACGACCTCAGTATTGCATTTGAATGGAAACATAGATCTGTTTTGACATCTGCTGAGGACAGCCTCCATGCTTTTTGTTGTCAAAGCTATGACAATTATTGACATTTGCAAACATTTGTTGACACTTGGTAATAGACAAATATTGTTTAGAATAAAAAACATAAGGAGTCAGAAAACAATTAAATACAAAATATATTAATTCAATTTGCAAAGACTTAATTTATCTTTATTCTGGCAGCTGATGTGATCATTCAGCTGAATGGGGCCACTGTACTTTTGCCAGTTTAAACTTGGCGTAAGCTCAAAGGGCAGACTTCCCAGCATGAGAGCTGAAAAGTCTGCAAAAGTTCACAATGCCCCATTGGGCTCTGAGAAGTACACCAGTTCAATGTAGGGACAGCTGACAACATTGATGGTAAGCAGGAATGCTGCCGCAGGCTTTAGATCCACACCAGCTCAGGACTTCTGCAAGCAAGCCCCAACATTAGGCCTTGCGACATGTCAGACAATTGAGCCCAAAGGAAAGTTTAGGACTGTCAGCAGAGTGGTCCAGATTTTCTGCCTAATAGATTATAGACCTCATTGGATCTTCTAGTTTTTAAGCAAGTAACTGAGCAGGAACTGGATTCCTGAGCATTTTCTAAATCCCATTCCCTAGATGGGCTACATCAGTGGGCTCCATTTCAATGTTGGACTTTTTAAATCAACATTAAGACTAAATTTGAAGTATTTAATTTTTCTAAGAGTGTACCTGTCTGTATTCTGCTTTAAATTTTCTATTTCAATAATGTGCTGTCCCAGAGAGCAATAGAGCACAGGATCAGGATACTTGTCCTACCATATCTGCGCCAGCCTCCATGCCAATCTAACTTATCCTGGAGCATAGGAAACTGAGGAGTGACATTATATAGATATTTAATATGAGGGACAAAGATAGGGAGAAGGCATACATACTTTTTCCCATGGTTGTGGATTCAAGAACTAGAAGGGATAGGTTTAAGGTGAGAGGGGAAATATTTAATGGAATCATGAGGACAACTTTTTTCCATGCAGGGGAGTAGGTATATGGAATGAAAATGGAAGAAATGGATGAGGCAGGTACATTAACAATTTTAAAAGGCATCTGGACAGGTACATGGATAATAGAGATTGAGAGGATATGGGCCAACATGGGAAAATAGTTCTAGCTTAGATGGGCACCTGATCGGCATGGACGAGTTGAGTTGAATGGCCGGTTTCCGTTTTGGATGGCTCTAGAACAGATCATTGGAACCACAATGTCTGTGCTGAACATAATGCCAAGATAAACTAACCTCATCTGCCTGCACATGATCCCTATGCATGCAGTCATATTTTTCTGTAATGCGGTTACCAGAACTGCATGCGATGCTCCAAGTACGGCTTATCCAAAGGCTTATAGAGCTGCAACATGACTTACTGACTCTTATAGTCAGGGCTCTGACCAATGAAGTCAAGCATCCCATATACCTTCTGTACCACTATCTACTTGTGTTGCCATTTTCAGGGTGCTATGGTCCTGGAATCCGAGATCCTTCTGCACATCAATGCTGTTAAGTGTTTTGCCATGAAAAGTGTATATGTTAACTTTATCTTTGATCTCCCAAAGTATAAACACTTGGACTCAGCAACGGAACTGAATGAATGCCGACTTCATTAGAAAATGTGTGAAGGAGCCTGTTCCCATGGACACCATCCGAGTGTTCACCAACCAGAAGCCTTGAATGAACTAGGAGGTCCATATTCTTCTGAGGATCAGATCTTGGGCATTCATGTCTGGCGATGCAGTCATACAAGGTCCAGATATGACCTCGATAAGGCCATCAAAAAGGCTAAAAGGGACTGTCGCTCAAAGTGGAGGATGAGGTGGATGTTCGGCAGCTGTGGCAGTGTTTGCATGCCATCATTTCCTTCAAAGTGAAATCAGGAGCAGCTCAAGGGACGGCGATGCATCACTCCCTGGCGAGCTCAATGCGTTCTAGGCTGATGTGCCTTCCTGGGTAACCATAGACCCTGATGATATTACCATCTTAGTCATAGAGGCCGACATCAGAATATACATCAGGGGAGAGAATGCTCGAAAAATGTCTGGACCTGATGCTATTCCTGGTCAAATTGTTAAAACCTGTGCAGACCAACTGGCTGGAGTTTTTGCGGGCATCTTCAACCCGCAACTGATTTTAGATGATCAGCCATGATCATATTGAATGGCGGTGCTGGCTTGAAGGGCCGAATGGCCTACTCCTGCACCTATTTTTCTATGTTTCTAACGCCTCATTATTGAGGTCTGAGGTTCTGTCCTGCTTTAAAAGGGCAAACATAATACCAGCGCCCAAGAAGAGTAAGGTGGCACTGGTGGCACTGACATCCGGGATGATGAAGTACATTATCATCCATGCTGGTTACCCAGTTCAAAGAACTGGGTCTCTGCTCATCCCTCTGCAACTGATCCTCAACTTCCTCATCAACAGACCAGAATCTGTATGAATTGGCGGCAACACTTCCTCCTCGCTGACCATCAGCATAGGAGCACCTGAAGGATAGAAGCTCAGCCCCCTGCTGTATTCACTCTATACTCATGACTGGACACAGTTCCAACTCCACCTTCAAATTTGCTGTTGACACCACCGTTGTTGGACAAATTACAGATGGCAATGAGTCAGAGTATAGAACAACAACCTTGCTCTCAACGTTATTAAAACTTAGGAACTGATGTGGACTTTGACTGTCCACAAACCTGTCCTCAGGGTGGACAGTCAAAAACTTCAAATTCTTGGGTGTGCACATCTCTGAAGATCTGTCCAGGACCCAGCACAATGCAGAACCACAAATCCAGAAACAGATATTTGTGGAAGATCGACCTTAAATAGAAAGGAAAATGTTAGTCGCAGTTCCTAGAATCATGCTGAAATAAGAAATGCGGGATCTTGAAGCCTTGATGGATTTCATGCTCAACCATCAATCAATCAACAACCAGAGCAGCAATTAACAAAGTTAACAGGATGCTGAACTCTAACGGCCTTTACTGTTTTCCGTGCCTAACATGCAAACTTTTACGTTTGCTTAGGTTTTAATATCCAGTTTAACAATGAAAATTAAAAATAGCACCGGGCGCTTATCTTTTGTGAAATTGCTATCAACAAATACTTTCATTCTTAGTTCTGGCACGGCACTAGAACTTCAATTGAGGTAGTCATTGAAATATGCTAGAATGAAAACTTGTGTTCATGATTTCCATGATATGTCTCTGAAGACAGTGCTTTGTAAAATAAAGTGCCAAGAAAATGTGGGGGCCTTGATATTGTAGGACGTAGGATGCTGCAATTATACAATTGTACATATTTTGATTTTTGTTGCCCCCTAATGCTTCTTTAAGTGGCTTGTTTCCTTTGCTGGTTTTCCTTTTAAAAAAAAGATTTTGTTTTCCTTTCCTCATTTGCTCTCTCACAGATACTAAAAAATATTACTTGGTATGCTGAACGTGTCCTGACAGAAATCTCCTTGGGAAGTCTGCTTATCCTTGTGGTGATTAGAACAGTCCAATACAACATGACCAGAACCAGGGTAAGAGCTTTTAAAGTAGTCTTTAAATTTATGAATACAGTCTTTAGGATTTAATTGTTTCACATGATATAGGGCGGCACGGTGGCGTAGCGGTAGAGTTGCTGCTTTACAGCAAATGCAGCGCTGGAGACTCGGGTTCGATCCCAACTACGAGTGCTGTCTGTACGGAGTTTGTACATTCTCCCCGTGACCAGCGTGGGTTTTCTCCGAGATCTCCCACACACCAAAGACATACTATTTTGAAGGTTAATTGGCTTGGTAAATGTAGAAATCATCCCTAGTGTGTGTAGGATTGGGTTAATATGTGGGGATCGCTAGTTGGCGCGGACCCGGTGGGTCGAAGGGCCTGTTTCCGCGCTGTATCACTAAACTAAACTAAATCCAGAGTATATGACTCTCTCTCTCTCTCTCCTTTTTCCCTCCCAATCTCTCCAATCTCCCCTTCCCTAGCCCCCTCCCTCCTTTCCACCCTTCCTCTTCCCCATCCTTCCCCTTTTTTCCCCACCCATCACCTCACTGAACTCTCACCGTACCACCCCCCTCTTCCCAGTCCTCCCACTCTCTGCTTCTTCTTCCACACTTCTTCCACACCCTCTCTATCTTCCCTTCCCCTTCTGCTTCCTTTCACTTTCCCCTTTCCCATCCAACCCCTCTTTCCCTTCCCTATTGGCCTCGCACTCTACCCCTTCCTGCCCCTCATCCCCTTCGTCTCCCTCATCCCCTTCTCTTCATCCCTCCATCCCCCACTTCAAATTCCACTCTTTCAAATTCCTCCTCTCTTCAAATTCTACCCCTCTTCCCCTTCATCCCCTTCTCTCCCTCCTTCCCTTCCTTCTTCCTTCCGCCCCATCTTTCCCTTCCTCCCCCTTCTCTCCCTTTCTCTCTCCCTTTCTCTCTCCCTTCCTCCCTCCCCATCTCTCCCTCTACATCTCTCTCCCTCCCATTTTCTCCCTCCCTACTTCTCTCCTCTCCTCTCCTCTCCTCTCCTCCCCACTTGGTTCCATTTCCCCCCTCTTCTCTCCCTCCCCATCTCTCAGCCTCCTCCCCTCACCCTCCCCTTACCCCCTTTCCCCCCCCCCAATTCCCACCTTTACACTCTCCTCCCCTCTGCTCCCCCCGTTCTGTTCCCCCCTCTCTCCCCTCACTCCTTCTCACCCACCTATCTCCCCCCCTCTCTTCCCCCCCCCCCCCCCCCCCCCCCCCCCCCCCCCCCCCCCCCACTCTCCATCCCTCCTCCCACCCCCTCTATGAGATGAGGAGAGTTGAGGACTGACACTTTTAGATGTTTTTGCTACAATTGTGTCTGTTTCTGGTTTATCCTGATCAGAAATGGAGGAACCATTAGATTTTCCTTCTAGGCTGTGGGCCGAGCATCGAAAATGTGTCTAGAATTTAACTTTCATGTCCCATGTTAGGAACTATTTGAATTTTGCACAGATTTAGATAAAATATAATTGAGAAATAAGTCATAACTCGTCAGTGCCAAATGTTGCACATTAATTAATTAAACTAATTAGAAAATGATAAAATGAGTAAGCGCTATCAATGTTCATATTACTCCGTTGGGAGCCTAATTCCGTGCTGCTGTCTATTTAAACTATATATATATATATATATATATATATATATATATATGTGACGTGAATATGACTGTAATTATATATTATTATATTGTATAAAAATAATACAATTAATATAATTGTGAGTATTTTGAATCAGACTGCCGCAGAGGTCCGGCTCCTGAACCAACCTAATTAATGGGTGAGGGCAGTTCCTGTGGGTTCCTCCGTTTACTGAACCCCACTGACTGCTAGTGGGCAGAGTGGGGGTCACGGCAGTAGTGGGACTCTGGCAGTGCCAGGTTGGGGGAAGGCTAAGGCATCTTCCACTCAGAGGAAAATGCCTAACCCTAACCCTAACTCGCACCCCCCCCCCCCCCCTTCCAGAGCTGCCCACAGCTGGAGCTGGAGCCGCTTTGGGACCGGCTGCGGGTCCCGTAAGTGTGGCCGCTCAACGCGTCCACCTCGGCCAGCATGCCCTTCTGGGTCATCATGGTGATGATGGTGGGGAGCAGCACTGCCCTACACGCCGCCTGGGCCGTCTTCAGCACCCCCATAGCGCTTGCTATGTCAGTCCGCCCGCCTGCTCGCTGCAATAACGGCCTACCGACAGCCCGACCAATCCTTTACAGCATCCATGGGCCGGCCCGACAGCCCGACCGACCCCTCGCAGCATCCACGGTCCAATCTGTCCGACCCCTCGCAGCACTGACCGGCGGCCGGAAGCCCGACCGACCCTTCACAGCACTCACTGGCGGCCCGACAGCCCGACCGATACTTCACAGAATCCACCGGCCAACCGACAGCCCGACCGATCCTTCGCAGCATCCACCGGCTAACCGACAGCCCAACCGACTGACCGACCGTAATCCTATTTCTAACCCTAGCTCTACATTTTTAGTTATCATTTTTATTTAACAGATCAAATCATAACTTTACAAAGATAAATCAATTGTTAAACAAAATTATCAGCAAGGTTAGCAATACCTTTATTCCAATCGAAACCTTGCTATTGTTTCGATGTAATTAGGAGGCAGCCATGATCCCAGAGTGCTCGCTGCCTAGCGATCATGAACCAAAGCGTGTGATTGGTCTATTGGCATCCGATGCAATGCCAAACGTGCATTGATTGAACGATTACTACTCTGAAAATTTGAGGTTTTTCTCATATTTTAAAAATATGTGCAGGTTTTGGTCTTGACAAGTTTCAGGTATGATTTCTATAATATTTTTAAACAATATGTTAAAAATTCAGGTAGTTACATGAACTTACGAACTTAAACGAAAAAGCACCTCGGCCCACAGCCTATTCAGCCAATGTTAACATCGTCAATGGCGAATAACTCCCATTTTTAACTCTGCTTTCTTGTGTAAGTAATATTTGCTACCCTCAAATTGCAGAACCATTCCAGCATGTGTAAAATGTTGGAAAATATCCAGAGTATCTACTAGCTCAGGCGCCAACTCTTTCAAAACATTTTCCAGCAGTATGTTTATTTTACCAATATCAATTTCCTTTATTTCCTTATTTGCATTGACCCCTAGTTCTCCCTGATTTCCGAGATAATTTTTTGGCTCTTCTGTGGTCAGACGTGAAGTATTTATTTCATTTTTCTGCCAGTACTTATTCCCCCTTATACATTTTTCCATTATCTATAAAGGGCCCATGTTTTTCTTTGATAGTCTTTTAATTCATCAATCTAGTTTAATTCTTTCATCAATCTATTTCATACAGTTTACCTTACTTTATTAATTTCTTGGTCATCCTTTGATAAATTCTAACACATAGTTTTTCCTGCTCAGTTCATGTTGACTCTGCCGAGTCCCATAATTATTTTCTATTTGTCCTTTTGCCACTTCCTTAATGGCAATTCCTGCAATTTCTGCAATTTCCCAAACTACTGATATCAGATTAATGGGCCAATAGTTTATTTTCTTCTTTCTCCTTTTAAATTGTGGGAGTGGTTCCAAATTCTATGGAATGTTGGAAGATGACAACCAATTCATCCACTATTTCGATAGCCACCTGTTTAACAAAATCTTGCGGTACATGTCATTAGTCTTGTTCAGTCACTCTACACCACCATCCCCCACCAGGAAGGTCTTAAAGTCCTCCGTTTCTTCCTTGACTGCAGAACCAGCCAATTTCCATCTACTAACACTTTCCTCCGCCTAGCATAGCGGATCCTTGCCTTTACCAACTTCTCCTATGGCTCCTCTCACTTCCTCCAAGTCCAAGGCATACCTATGGGCCCCCAGCTATGTCTGCCCCTTTGTAGGGTACATCAGCAATCACTGTTCCAGGCCTACACTGGCCCTATTATCAAACTCTACCTCCGCTACATTGACGACTGCATTGGTGCTACCTCCTGCACCCCATGCAGAACTCCCTGACTACATTAACTTTATGACTAATTTCGATCCTGCACCCAAATTCACTTGGACCATCTCCAACATCTCCCTACCATTTCTTGATCTCATTGTCTCCATCACAGGAGACAAACTATCAACTGACATCTACAAACCCACTGCCTCCCCCAGCTATCGGACTACACTTCTTCCCACCCTGCTTCCTGTAAAGACTATCCCCTACTCCCAATTCCTCCGACTACGCCGCATCTGCGCCAAAGATGAGGTGTTCCATACCAGGTCATCGGAGATGTCCTCATTCTTTAGGGAATGAGGGTTCCCTAATAGAGGGCGATGAGGCCCTTACTAGGGTCTCCTTCATATCCCGCAGCTCTGTTCTTGATCCCCCTCCCCCCATTTGTAACAGGGACAGAGTCCCCCTTGTCCTCCACTTCCACCTCACCAACCGTCGCATACAGCACATAATCCTCTAACATTTTCTCCATCTCCAACGGAATGCCACTACCAGCCACATCTTCCCATCCCCACCCATTTCCACTTTCCGTTCCCTCCGCAACTCCCTGGTCAACTTGTCCATTCCCACCCAAACCGCCCCCTCCCCAGGTACTTTCCCCTGCAACCGCACGTGATGCAATACCTGTCCCTATATCTCCCCACACGACTCCGTCCAAGGACCCCAACGGTCTTTTGAGGTGAGGCAAAGGTTCACTTGCGCCTCCTCCAACCTCATCTACTGTATCTGCTGTTCAAGATGTGGACTCCTGTACATCGGCGAGACCACGCCCAGGCTCAGCGATTGTTTCACTGAACACCTCCACTCAGTCCACTTAAACCTACCTGATCTCTTGGTTGCTCAACATTTTAACTCCCCCTCCCATTCCCACACTGACCTTTCTGTTCTGGGCCTCCTCCATTGTCAGGGTGAGGCCCAGCGCCTCATATTTTGCCTGGGCAGCTTACACCCCAGTGGTATGAACATTGACTTCTCTAACTTCAAGTAGCCCTTGCTTTCCCTTTCCCTCCATCCCCTCCCCCTTCCCAGTTCTCGACCAGTCTTACTGTCTATGACTGTATTCTATCTCAATTTGCTTTGTTGTTACCTTCTCCCAACAAACAATGAGCTTTTCTATATTTTCCTTTGTCCTCATTCCTTTTGCCTGTTTTCACACCTTATACTTCCTACCTATACACTTCCTTATAAATGTACCGCCCACTCCCCTGACATCAGTCTGAAGAAGGGTCTCGACCCGAAACGTTACCCATTCCATCTCTCCAGAGATGATGCCTGTCCCTGAGTTACTCCAGCAGTGCTGTCTGAGAACCTGAGAAGAGCTTGGTTTAGATCTTCCTCAGATGATAGCAGCATTTAATAGCTGGCTGTGCCTGATTGAGAAGTGTTTAGTTTAGTTTAGTTTAGTTTATTGTCACGTGTACCATGGTACAGTGTAAAGCTTTTTTTGCATGCTAACCAGTCAGCGGAAAGACAATATATGATTACAATCGAGCCATTCATAGTGAACAGAGAGATTTAAATGTGTAGATCGATTGTAATGTGTGATTGCAGATCTGCATCTGTGACTAGCACACCAATAGTTGCCTGGGTTGGGCGCCTTGGAAGTTGTTGCCATGGTGTCTTGACCTGGTCTCTTTGATGGAATACTTTTTCAAACTTTCCCAGGTAATGAAGTCACCCAGGATGTTCAGCTTGTTTCCCTTTGTAATATGAAGATATGAAGGTTACTCTACTACCATTATTATTCCTTGGCTTCATGCAAATTCCAGGTTTGGGGGTCCATGTGCCAATGACCATAGTGTATAGAACAGACCATAGAAAAGTACAGCACAGGAATGGGTCCTTCAGCCCACAATGTTTGTGCCAAACATGATGGCAAGCTAAACTAGTCTCATCTGCATTCACATGATCAATGCCCCTCCATTCCCTGCATATCCATGTGCCTATCTAAAAGACCCTTAAATCCTCCTATTGTATCTGCCTCCACTACCATCCGGGCTGTCTACCCCAACTAAAAACCTTTCTTAATTTTATATACTTATATCATGGTATGTATTTTCTACATTAGGTTCTTTAGAGAGAGATGCTGGAATGCCAGACAAGCTCGATTTTGGTGGCAAAATGCAGCTTACGAAGGCACCATTTATCTTTGCAAATTGCAATGGCAGAAGATCAACTCATTGACTTGTTCTTCAAACTGGCTCCCTCATGCTTGTCGTGTCGCACCCAGGATGGTGATGTCATAGTCAGAGCCCCAGAGTTTTAGGCTGTCATTAAGATCTGTCACTGTTGGGCGGGGGAGGGGGTCCGTGAGAGGGTGCTGAAGGTCAACCCCTCAACCTTTATTGAGGTGTGGAAGTTGACTGTGTATTACTTCTTTTAACATGCACACATGAGCTTGACAAATTTAAGTCTTAATTAAGGGAATGGGGTCCAAAATAATGGGAAGTGCTGTGTGAACCTTTGGAGACGGTGATGTGACAAAGAGGAGTGGAAGACCAGAGGAAGGAAAAAGACGGTGGTGCCTGGAGCAGGGAAGGAAGGAGGAAGTCAAGCGTTAGAGTGAAAGAAAGAATGGAGAGCATAGGAGTCACACAGAGAGGGAGACAGGAGACTGGGGAATACTGACTGAAGGACATAGAATGGATTGATTGTAAAGGGGTCAAAGGGACAGTAGGTTTGTTAGGGGGGGTGCAAAGAGTCAGTGGCAAGGGTGTTCAATACTTTATCTACTTATATGCATGTTGAGTGGTTGGCACTAATATGCACGATTAAATATGTGCATAGGCAGATGAATGGAGAACTAGTCTGTAATTTTAGCATCATCAGCTGCAAGAGTCAAGAGAATTTTATTGTCATGTGTCCCAGATAGGACAATGAAATTCTTACTTTCTGCAGCACAACAGAATACGTAAACATAATACAAAACGAAAGATAAAAGTTCAGTGTGTATATAGACCATAGACCATATATACACATTAAATAAACTCTCTGCTGCACAGTTTCCAGCTGGAAGCTTTCAATTCCTTGAATGAGTTATGCCTTGCTGGTTTATATTGTTGGCAGTGCATTTCATTCTACCTATTCAAATCAATTTTTGTTAAAAAAAAATGTTTTTACTTGTAATTAGATGTTTAATACATGTAAAATTGTGAGGCCAGCCCATTTACCTATATTGTTAAACTTTCTGTAGATTAATACCTTGCTGAAATGGAAGAACCAAGAAGATTTTTTTTCCTAAGCTTTGTGTAATTATATTACCATTCTCTTCCATCTGTCAGACCTGGTTTCATTGGACCTTTGTGATCATGGTTTAATGCCTTCCAGATGCTTGCATGAATGCATTGAACAAAGACATGTCATTTCACTCTAAATTAATGGTGAGATATTGTGAAACTTGCCTGCAGATTTTCAAGAACCTATAAGCTAGGGGATACAATTTTTTACGTTACTTTAACATATTATTGATTTATTTATGTTTGCCTCTTTCTGGAGCTCGCTAAAAATGTTTCTTTTGGGAGCAGTATGTCAGCTGATGTTGACATCTTGTGCATAAGTATACTCAAGGCTGAGATTAATAGTCATTTTGGATGCTAAGAGAATCGGAGATGAGAATCAGATGACAGTAAATTTGAGGCACCGAATTAGGTCTGATTTTATTGAATAGTGAATGGATCAGGCTTGAGAATCATTTTCCTACTTTTGCTTCCAGTTCCCGATATCCTTGTCTGCTCTTCCCATCTCTGCCTTTCCACAGTTGTCATACTTTGCTATCGGGCCCGCAGATTTGAGCATTGCTTTTATTTACTCATGTTCCTCTCCACCGTCTCCACAATGCAATTTCGATCAAACCAAGGTGTTTGAATGACAATAAAAGGCATTCTATTTTATTCTATTCTACTTCCTTATCCTTTTAAGATCTGTCTTTACTTTTCAAAAAATAAAATTGGAGGAAATCAGTGGGTTGAACACCGTTTGTTTAAAAATACAGAATAGAAACAGGCCCTTTGCCCACAGGGTCTCGCTGACCATTGATTACCCTTACCGTACACTAATTGTATGTTTTGCATCCTGCACACTAGGGGCAATTTACAGAAGCCAGTTGACCCACAAACCTGCACGTCTTTGGATTGTGGGAGGAAACCTGAGCACCCGGAGTAAACCTACGCAGTCACAGGGAGAACATACAAACTCTGTACAGACAGCATGTAGTCAGGATCGAATCTGACTCTCTGATAATGTAATGCAGCAGCTCTACAGTTGTGTCACTTATGCCACCATTTATAGGATGTGAAAGGAATTGTACGTTTTTTGGGGTCGAGACCCTGTATCCGTCCAGCATCTGTGTTTCCTCTATATTCAAATTTATCTCTTTAATGAAACTATCACTCACCCCATTTAATTTGTTCTAATTTATCTTGGCTCCATTTTTGTCCCATGTTTCTATGAAATGTCTTTAGTGATTTTTTGATGTTAATAGCATTACTGTATAATGGATTATTTTATTATGGTATGCATCGACATTACCTCTTATTATCCATATTTTTTGGTTAGGACAAATACCTTCACACAAATTGCTTGGCAGCGTTAGCAAACATGTCTGCTCAGTTTCGGTCATTGCATCAGTATGCTGCTCAAAGAATTATAAGGTAAGATTTTTCTGATATTCTTGCAGAATCTTTGTTCTAAATTTTAGAGTGGATTTATTTTTTCCTAACTTTTTTCATTAAATATGTACTCACATGTGTCTTTACCAAAAAAAGAGTCCATTCCATTTTCCTATTACTAAGGAACAGCCATACTGTGAGAGAATTTAATTTGACTTTTGTTAACAACTCAATTGTAGATTTGGTATATTAAAAAGTAACATTGGATTTGACATACAACGTATGTCAACATATGGATTTGACAACATCCATATCAAGTTTTTTATATTATTATTTCCAGATCCCATTTCTGTAGAAGATTTATCAAATAAATGCAGAATAGACTGCTTGGTATCGTGTCTCTTTCAAAGGGGCAATTAAATAATTTTGTAACATTCATCTCTGCTGCAATTTAAACTGCCTTTATTTTTCGCAGACATGCCCTGTTATGTGGCTACAGAGCATTCATGTGACAGTTACATTCTTTAGGAAATGTTGGAACAGTATAGGCACCAAATTGATTTATTTATATTGTATATAAATCAACATTAATGTCTTCAATACCTATGTGATTTTACGTTTTAACAAGCTTCACAGATGGAGAAACATTCCCTATATCTATCAGACTTAAATATTGTTTATAGACCCTTGTGTCAGATTTCCCCCTCGGCCTTTTTCTCTTTGGTGAAACCTCCAAACTCTTGCCATTCATGTTGAGGAGATCCTTTACATGAAGGTAATAAGGCAGGAATACACTAGTTATTTAAAAATTCTCCTGTGACAAAGCAATGTGCTCTTTGCACAAGCTAATTTCTGGCACCCGAGGCAAAAAGCTGCTGAATTTGTGCTCTTTTGTTTGTTAATGGTAATGCTGAAATCTTAACCTTTGTGGGCCAAGTTTGAGGATGACACGAAGATAGGTGGAGAGGCAATTTTTGTTGAGAAAGCAGGGTGTCTACAGATGGACTTGGACAGGTTGGGAGAGTAGGCAAAGAAGTGGCAAATGGACTACAACATAGCAAGGTCATGCACTTTGGTGGAAGGAACAAAGGCGTAGACAATTTTCTAAATATGGAAAGGATCGTAAAATTGGAAGAGCAAAGGGACTTAGGAGTTCTGCTGTAGGATTCCCAAAAGTTTAATTTGCATGCCGAGTCAGTAGTAAGGAAGCCAAATGCAATGTTAACATTCATATCGAGAGGACTAGAATAAAAAAGTATGGATGCACTGTTGAGTCTTTATAAAACGGGTATATCCTCAGAATTCGAAGGACGTACCTTTACAATGGAGACAAAGAATTTCTTTAGCCATTAGGTTTTGATTCTGTGGAATTCATCTCCACAGATAGCGTTGGAGGCCACGTTAAGTGCAGATTGCTAGGTTCTTGATTAGTGAAGGCATCAAAGGTTATGGAGAGAAATGGGGTTGAGAGGAAAAAATAGATCAGCTATGATTGAGTTGGAGAGCACATTTAATTGACTGAATGGCTTAATTCTGCTCCTATGTCTTATGGTATTAAATGAAGAAACTGCATTTATTAGGTTTTATTTTAGTTTGTTGGGTCTGTCGCCGACAACAACCTTAACCGGATGAGCCTCGCATTAATGCTGTCAGTAAGTATAGAGCAGCGATTGCATCTCTCTTTTGAGTGGCAAACCTCCTGACACCAAGAAGTCTTTCCATTATCTACAAAATTCTAATTTCCAGACCAAAAGAGTGCTGCCATAACACAGTTGAAAAACACAATGCCATCAAGCAAAACACACTCTTTATGAATGCCCACCACTCGATTCATCCTTTCTACGGTCAGTAAATCGCAGCTGTCATATCTTTATTTGCACAAGGCATTGCAGTAATTCATCAAAATAGTGTGGTTCTATAATATCTAATACTAAGTATGGCAAGGGTGCAAGATATTAGAAATATCATATCCCCAAGTTACACACTAACTTGTGTTATAACTTGTATATCTGAAAAAAAACCTACTTATCTAATTTCAAGATGGGATAACAATTAGCATAGAATTGAAGCCGTTCAATGAAAAGGATAACTTCTGTGCCATTCAGAAATGGACAATTTTATGTTCCAAGCTTATTGTGTGATAAGGTTTCTCTATAGATGGCATGTTTTTAATTCATTTCTGGGCATAGGAATATTGCTGACAAGGATGGACTTTATTGCCTATTCCTACTTTCTGTTGAGAAAGTGACAGTAAGCCACCAATGTGAATTGCTGCAATGCTTCTGGTGAAGGTAATCCTACAATGCTGTTGGATGGGTTGTCCCAAAACTCGGACAGAACATTGACGAAAGAACAGCAGCATCTTTGCCAGTTAGGGTGCTGTGCCATTCGGAGAAGAATTTACTGGTGATAGTGTTCCCACACTTCTGTTGCTTTTATTTTCGTAGTGATTGTGGTTTGGAAAGTGCTATTGGAGTAATCTCAGTGGAAAACTGAGATTACTCCAATTTGTGCAGTTTGTGGGTGGAACCAGTGCAGCCATGGTTCGTTTATGTTGGAGGGATTGCATGTTCAATCTTTATGGGTGGCAGGCAAGTTGATTGCATTGTCCTGGATGTTGTCAGTGTTTTTCAGCATTGGCGCTACAGTCATACACAGTGATAAGTTTTCTATGAACCTCTGGGTATCAACAAGTGAGTCACTTGTTGCAGGAGAGGCAGTCTCTAAAATACTCTTGTAGCCATAGTATTTATGTGACTCATTCAACTGAGCCTCTGCTATGGAGGATCAATGCATCATTCATGTTAATGATCCTAGACAATGATAATGCAATTGAATGTCATGTGTAGATGGTTAGACTCTGGTATTATGGATTATTATTAACTGCACATGTGTGATACAGTATACCTTGACAATTATCAGTCCTTTTAAATGTTGTCAAATTGTGTTGCATGCAGACATAGCCTGCATCATTTGCCAAGAAATTGTAGATGAACTTTCCATCAAGCAATCATCTACCCTCCTTAAGTGATGATGGCAAGTGAAGCTGATTGGTTCTTGGACACATTGCTCTGAGGAACTCCTTCAAACATGTCGATGGCCGATCTCCAATAACCACATTCCAGTTTTTATTTTGCAAGATGTGATTTACAAACACTTGAGCTTTTTAGCTTTGGTGCCCATTGGCTTTAGTTTTTACAAAGGCTCCTTAATGGTATACCCTATCAGACACTGCCTTCGTTTCAGGGCTAGTCATTTTCACCTCAACTCTGAATTTAGTTCTGTTGCCAGTGCTTGAACCAAGTTTGCGATGAGCTTGACGGCTGAGTAGTAAATCAAAAGGTTAGTGAGAAAGTTAATGGTGAACGATCACTACTGACGACATCTTTCAGCTCTTTACTGATGATTGAGAGTGGAATTATTGGTGGATAATTAGTCGCTTTGGCTTTGTTTTGCATTTTGTGAGAAGATATACCTGGATAATTTCCATCTTATTTGGTAGATGCCAATGTCGTACCTGCACTGTAACAGGTTGATTGAAGGTGTAATTAACTCTGAAACGCAAGTCTTCAGTGCTACAGCTGAGTTATTGATTGGTCTGATAATCTTTGCTGTTACCAGTAAATCTTTGCTGGATTCTTAAATCTTAATAGTCCCAATCTTAATACTGTGTGGACTGACAGAAACTGGCGGAAGAAGAATATAGAAACAAGGAATTGCTGGTTTACAAAACAGATATAAAGTGCTGGAATAGCTTGGCAGGTCACGCAGTATCCCTGGAGGGCATGGAAAGGTGATGTTTCACATCAAGACCCTTCTTAAGACTGATTGTGGTGGGGGTGAGGGGGGAAACTGAAAGAGAGGAGGGCAGGACAAAGCCTGGAAAGTGGTAGGTGGATTCAGATGAGGAGGGTTTTGATAGACAGATTGTTGGACAAAGGCCAGAGATGCAAAGACAAAGTGTGAGATAAGGATAGGAGAGTTGCAAATTGTGAAACCAGAAGAAGTGAAAGTGGAAGGGGAGGAGGAGGAGAGGAACGGGTGCGAGTCCAGGTAGGGCACAGGGAAGAGAGGGGGCTGTTTGGCTGGTAACCTAAAATTGGAGAATTTAATATTCATGCTGTAAGCTAGCCAAGTGGAATATGAGGTGCTATTCCTCCAGTTTGCATGTGGTCTCACTTTGGTAATGTAGGAAGCCCAGGATAGAAAGGTCAGTGTGGGACTGGGAAGAGAATTGAAATGGTTAGCAACTGAGATATCCAACACACCAGAAGAGTCTCCAGAGATGCTGACTGACCCACTGAGTTACTCTATCACTTTGTATCTATTTTTGGCAGAGGTAGATCGTCATAGAAAGCGATGTTAGATCATCAACTCAGCACTTATGAGCAAGCACTGTTGCAAATGTTTTGGATGTGACTTTTTAATTTTATGCTGTGCTCTCTATTGCGAAAGATGAGAATATTTTGGAGTTGGTTTGGTCTTCTTCCTCTATTAGCTGCTGTTTGTCATCAAGATCAAGTTCAAGTTGAAGTTACATTTATTGTCACGCACCAATTGCTGCAGTGAGATTTGAGTTACCGTACAGCCATACGAATAAAAAAGAACACGATACACGATAGAATTTACATGAACATTCCCACACAGCGGAATCAACGTTTCCCACTGTGAGGGAAGGCAATAAAGTTCAGTCATCGTCCTCGTTGTTCACCCGTCGTCGGGGTCTTTGAGCCCTCCGCAATCGCCGCTGCAGCGGCCTGATGTTCAGGCCCTCTCACCGGGATGATCGGAACTCCGACATCATTCATAAGATAGACAAATTCTTGGTTAGAACGGGTGTCAAGGGTTATGGGCAGAAGGCAGGAAAATGTGATTAGGAGGCAGAGGTCATCTATAATTGAATGGCGGAGTAGACTCGATGGGCTGAATGGCACAATTCTAATCCTATAACTTGTGAACGTGAATTGATGACTAGATAAGGTAGGATCACAGATGCATTGATTGTGGGATAATTCTTTTGCTTGCTGTTCAATACACATGTCATCCTGTGACACAGCTGAGTCCTGTTGGCACTTTTGCTCTTCCCAGCATGACCTACTGCACTCCTCATTGAACCCCAAGATTGATCTAATGACTTAATGAAAAAAGTAAAGCATGGGATATGCTGGGACACATTTATAGGTTCAGGCGGTATACATTGCAGTGTTGCTGATGGTCCACAGGGCTCATGATTGTCCACTTTGAGCTGCCAGGTGTTTTGAGCCTTTGGTAATGGCAGGTGCTAATGGCAGTGATGCAGCCGCAATGCTGTCATTTAATCTCACTGCTGGCTTGCAAGGTTGTTGGATTTTCACAAACGTTTTGCCTCATGTGTGACAAATTTAGTTGTATCACCAGTGGTAGTAAGGTCTTTTTTTCCCTTTTGCAGTAACTCCTTGAGGCTCAATATTTTTCTAGTTTATTTTGGTAGAACCTATGATTAGAAACAGATTTTATGGAAATTATTATTTCGGTGGTGATGCATATTCAAGATGGAACTGTAGTAAAGCCAGATTTTTTTGTTGCATTTTATTTATTTTACCAAAGCACTCCAAACTCTAGCAATCTTGTTTTGCCACATACAGTGGGCGCCCTAAACAAATTGATGATTCTTACTTATTATTAATTTACGAGATGTATGTTTCAGTGTCAAGGGCTGTACTTGTTGGCCATTCTTAATTGTCTTTGAAAAGATGGTGATAGCCTATTTTATTGAACCATTGTATTTTCTCTGACACAGGTATTCCATCAATACTATTTAACATAGGACAGTACAGCACAGGAACAGGCCCTTTGGCCCACAATGTTTGTGCCGAACATGATGCCAAATTAAACTGCTCTCAACTGCCTGAACATGATCCATATTCCTCTACATACTTGCACTTTTCTGTGCCTATCGAAAAGCCTTTTAAACACCACTTTTGTATCTGCCTCGACCACTACTGGCAATGTGTTCCAGGCCCCACCGCTCTGTATAAAAAAAATCTTGCCCTGCATATCTCCATTAACATTTCCTCTCTCAACTGAGAGGTATGCCCTCTAGTGTTGGATATTTCCACCCGAGAAAAAGTTTTGACTGTCTTACCTTATGCTAAAATGTTATGTAATTCTATCAAATCGCTCTTCAACCTCAGACATTCCGGAGAAAACAATCCAGGTTTATCCAATTTCTCCTTGTAACTGAAACCCTCTAATCTAGGCAGCATTTCAGTAAACCTCCTCTGCACCCTCTCCAAACTCTTCACATCCATCCTGTAATGAAGCGACCAGAACTGCGTGCAATACTCCAAATGTGGCCTTAGCAATTAATTGCTAGTGGCATTGAGTATAAGAGTCAGGATGTCATGATGCAGTTCAATAAGGCCACATTTGGAGTATTATACACCTTCTTTACCACCCTATCTACTTGTGCTGGCACTTTACGTGGGCCATGAACTTGTCTCCAAGATCCCTCTGCACATCAATGTTAAGGATCTTGTCTCCCCTTGCATTCAACCTCCCAAAGTGCAACACCTCACATCTGCTCGGTTTAAACTCCATCTGACATTTCTCTGCCCATTTCTGCAGCTGATCTATATCCTACTGCATATTCTGACAGCCTTCCTCATTGTTTCATTGTCTGCAACTCCTTCAGTTTACCAGTCCAAATGTATTTTAATCAAATTATTTTGTGATTGTGCTTTTAATTGCAATAGTTTTTGACATCCAGGATGTCAATTGGAACCTGTTACATTACTAGGCAGCTCATGAGGGCAAGCTCAGCATCATTACATGGGCATTTGGCGGTTGGCATAAATACTGGTTTGCCAGTCACATTAGTCCCTGAAAGAAGAATTACAAAGAATCCCCAATTTTAGAACTTTGTAGCAAACAAAAACAATTTTCCACCGTCACCATCTTTGAGATTAGTGAGCACTAGTGATGGTGAAAACAGTCAGTTTCGAGTTATCCATGAATTAACTGCAGTGTGTCAACTCTCCATCTAACAATATGGGCATCTATTATTGAAAGTAAGATTGTATTTTGGAACTGGAAAATGCTTTGCAGGTTTTACTTCAAGAAGAGTGGTCAATGCTTGATTTCATATTTCAAATTTAAATGAAGCATACAAATGAAAACAAATGGAGTTTTCATTCTTGCATGCCTGAGCAAGTGTTTATAGTAAAGTAAACTACTGTTGTTGGAGTGTGTGAGAAAACCGAAGCCCTACTACTTAGTAAACTACAGTTCAAATAAACTAAACTGGGGGGGGATGGTGAAAGGAAGGAATTACGTCGAGAAGTTGTTTATGAATGGAACAGGAGTGGGCAGCACAATGGCACAAAGTTGCTGCCGTACAGCGCCAGAGACCCATGCTCGATCCTGACTACGCGTGCTATCTGAACGGAGCTTGTACATTCCCCCCGTGACCTGTGTGGATTTTTTCCGGTTGCTCCCACACAACATACAGGTTTGTAAGTTAACTGGCTTAGTATAAATATAAATAGTCCCTAATGTGTAGGATAGTGTTCATGTGTGGGGATCGCTGGTCGTTGCAGACTCAGTGGGCCGAAGGGCCTGTTTCCGTACTGTATCTTTAAACTAAACGAAACAAGAAAACAAATTCAAGCTAGGATGTCTGTTTTATGTGATTAGTTGAAGAGGCTACTAGAATGTGAACTGGTGCCTTGGGAGTTAACCAACAGATGGTATATAAATTAAAGACTGAAATTTGGAAATCATGGAATAAGCTGTGCAGGAGCTTGCCCATCATGCCTGTGCCAGCTTTTCCAAGGGGCTAAAATTAAATTATTTTGCTTCTTCGCTACATTATTGCTAGGACTTACCCCAGATGATCACTATTGCCCTTATTTTTGTAGACATTGGTTGTCCTTTTGATTTTATCACTCATGACTGTGTTGATTGTTCACTCAATTATGAGGTCAAAAATTGACATCTAATTCTTTTAGCAGTGAGCAAAAACATTGCTGACCTATAAAAAGTTGAGAAAACATTTGGAAGATGTTAGAGACGTGCTTCTGAATATCCCTAACATGTAGGTAACACTGTAGGGGGTATCTTAGACAGTGAGGATGATGATCAAAAATGACAACAGAATCTTGATTAGTGGGGAAAGTGGGGTGAGCAATGGCTAATGGAGTTTAATTCAGATAAATGCTATGTGTTGCATTTTGGGCAGTCAATCCACAGCAGGACTTTCAGAGTGAATGGGAGGGCCTTTGGGGAGTGTTGTAGAGCAAAGGGATCTCAGAGTACAGGTACATACATCCATCTGCAAATTAATTGAATCATGAGTTGATTTTGTCATTTTTTATATGATGAGTTTAAGTATCAACCATTTTACTATAATTTTCTGAAATCCTGTAAATCTCTTTGAAAAATTCCTGTTTTTCTCCGGGCATTAATTTCCAGTGATTCTGTGAAATTCGCGTTCAGCATAGTGTAGAAGGAAAAAATAAAAAGTGTTGTACAGAACAGATCAGAACACATGTACTGGGGGAATCCCACAGATATGGACTAATTAATGACAAGAACCAATAAGAATTCAAGAAGATGGGAATGAAATCTAGTGATTGGATCATTATCACCCAAGAGGATGGGCAGATGCAACCACAAAAGGAATGACTCCAAGACATGAGGCTCAGAAAAAGTTCAGAGAAAGATGAGCAAAGCCCTGCAGAAAGATCTGGAGGCAGCATGAGTCTCAATAAGTCTCAATGAGTCTAAATCTAAATGTTATTAGTTATTTAAGTTATGACATCGGATGGAAGCTGCATACCCAACTCTCGTTGCACTTGTGTGCAATGACAATAAAATATATTATTATTATTATTATTAAGCCCAAGCACTGGGCGCCGATGCCTTATTGAAGTAATTCGTACAGCCAGACGACCTGTGAAAAAAAAAACTTCTAGCTGTTGCGATGAAGAAAAAACAATACTAGTGGGCCTTAAAATATAAAGATTGGACATGGAAGGACTAGATAAACGTGTTATCCAGTGACGAAAACCATTTCCTGGTTCACCGCCAGCATGGCCACATATTCAGAGATCAGTTTGTCAAACATCCTGAAAAGATGTTCTGGGGCTGTTTCATCTACTACAGTGTTGGCCGGAACATTTAATGGAACGATGAGATTGCCACAATATATCGATGTATGTACAAAAGAGCGGTGCCAGGGTACGCAAAGACTTTTCCAGATGGATCTTGGATATTCCAGCAAGACCTTGCACTGTATTACACATCAAAAATGCTGACTCCGTTTTTACAACAGAAGGGGATATGTTCTGTCTTGCACTGGTCTGGAAACTCTCTTGACCTAAATCTGATGGAGAATTTGTGGTCAATATCATGGAGACTCTGAAAAGAGAGAGTACCACGTGACAGAAGCTCATCGAGGCCAGAATTCGGCTGTGGAATCGAGATGAAAAAATCCTCGGAAACTGTCCAAACCTAGACGATTCCATGCCAAATTGTGTCAAAGACTTGGTGAAGAACCATGGTGGACAAATAATATACTAAAGACATAATAATGCGCTGATAATGAATAAAACGTATCCTTGCGACATGGATATTAACTTGTTATATCCAAGTATATACTTGATTCTATTAATTTGCACAAGGATATAGTTCTCTGAAAGTGGCATCACAGGTAGATAGGGTGGTAAAGAAGGCTTTTGGTACATTGGCCTTCATCAGTTAAGGTATTGATATAGAGGTTGGGACGTTATGTTACAATTGTACGAGATGTTGGGGAGGCAGCATTTGCAGTATTGTGTTCAGTTTTGGTCACTTTGCTATAAGAAGGATTTAATTAAGCTGGAAAGAGTGCTGAGAAGATTTATGAGGATGTTGCCAGGGCTCGTGGGCTTGAACTATAAGGAAAATGTGGGCAGGTTAGGACTTTATTCCTTGGAGCGCAGAAAGCTGGGGTCTGATCTTATAGAAGTGTAAAAAATCTTGAGGAGAATGCATAGCGTGAATGAACAGAGTATTTTACCCAGGGGAGTGGAATCAGGAACTAGAGGACATGGGTTTAAGGTGAGAGGAGAAAGATTTAATAGGAACCTACACAAATCCCATTTGCCTGCATTACGACTATATCTTTCTATGTCTTATCTACTTAAATTACTGTCTAAATGCCTCTTAAACATAGTTTGATTCCGCCCCGGTTCATCTAAATGGGCATTCCAGATATCACTCTTGCAGTGTAAAAATAAAATGACCCCTCTAATCCACTTTCAAACCTCTTCCTCCCACTTTAAACCTATGTGCCCTTGTTTTTGATACTCCTAGCGCAGAAAAAAAATGTTTGACTTTCTATAGTACTGACCCCACATAATTTTATATACCTCCATCAGGTCATCCCCAGCCCCCTTCACTCCTGGGTAAACAAGCCCAGCCTATCCGATGTCTTCCCCATAACTAAAGTCTTTCAATGAATCTCTCTTGTACTCCAGTACAACCTTATCCTTCCTTTAGAATGGCGATCAGAACTGCACGTGTTACTTTTAAGTGTGGCCAAAGTAGTGCTTTGTAAAGGTGCAACATAACGTGCTGAACTGTAAAAATAATACACGCCATGCAATGCACCACCTTATTAATCTGTGTTGCCACTTTCAGGGAATTATGAAATTAAACTCCTGGGTCTCATTGTTCATCAATGTTCCTTGCTACTCTACCATTTGTTCGGTATGTCATATCCCTATTTGGCTCACGCCAAATTCTATCCGCCAATGCTCTGCCCAACTGTCCATCTGATTTCAATATCCTGCCACATCCTTGTCTGAAGAAGGGTCTCGACCAGAAACATCACCCATTCCTTCTCTCCAAGGATACTGCCTGTCTCGCTGAGCATTTTGTATCTATCTTCGTTATAAATCAGCACCTGCAGTTCCTTCGTACACAGCTTTATGGGCCTGTCCCACTTAGGCGATATTTCAGCGGACTGCTGGCAACTGTCAAGTGGATGGTAGTCGCCTGAAAAACCGGGAACTAAAACGGCGACTGTCAGAGACACACACAAACACATCGCAAAGGCGGGGGCTAGGGCAAGCGTGGGAGCGCTGTCTAAAAAATTCCCACGGTGCAAAGCCAAGGTGATACAGACACACACCGCGATGAATAGGAAGGTTGCCGCTGTATTTAAGACAGCTAAAGTATAGTGTACGGTAAGTCCTTTAAAAGAGGGGGGGTTGGAGAGGGGGGAGAAGGAGGGCGAAGGAGTAGAGACAACTTTTAAGAAGCCAGAGATACACGACTGTGAAGTTTGATGGACATTTTACATTACCGGTCGGTTCCTTGGTTCTGAAAACTACTGCTTATCTTTTTTATCCCTCAACGAGCCAATGAAATTCACCGGTCAGCACCGGCTCCAACCTACGAGAACCTTTTACCTCCTGGCAACCCACTAGGACCTCCTGCCGACCCACCTACGGCTCGAGAATTCTCGCTAATCTCCATGGGGACTTCATTCTAGTCGCCGCTAATTTTTCAACATGTTAAAAAATTCTCGGCGTCCATAATGAGGCCACGACTTGTTCCCAAAATGTGGGAACTCCTCACGACCATGAAGGCGGCTCCTCGGCAATCATCCGCGAACATGTGGCGACCATGTGGCGACTGCAAAGTCTCCTGCAGTCGCCTAAAAAGTTGCTGAAGTGGGACAGGGCCATTAGACAAACTTTATCACTACCTATAATACAACCAATTTTTGTGTCATCTGCAAACAATTTAGAGAAGGAACGTCTTCCAGGAATTGTACATATGAATATACTAATAAGATAATGGAATGATCCGTGCTTTTCCTTTATTAACCTGTGTAGAGTACAACATTTAAACATATTGACGCTGTCAGCCATCACCATAGATTTTTCTGAGCTTCAACTGCAGTTATGTGGTGCAGGTACAGCAGGCAGTGAATAAAGCTAATGGAATGTTGGCCTTCATAAAAAGAGGATTTCAGTATAGGCACAGAGAGGTTCTTCTGCAGTTGTATAGGGCTCTGGTAAGACCAAATCTGGAGTATTCCGTACAGTTTTGGTGTCCTAATTTGAGGAAGGACATCCTTGTGATTGAGGCAGTGCAGCGTAGGTTCATGAGATTGATCCCTGGGATGGCGCTACTGTCATATGAGGAAAGATTGAAAAGACTAGGCTTGTATTCACTGGAGTTTAGAAGGATGAGGGGGGATCTTATAGAAACATATAAAATTATAAAAGGACTGGACAAGCTAGATGCAGGAAAGATGTTCCCTATGTTGGGCGAGTCCAGGACCAGAGGCCACAGTCTTAGAATGAAGGGGAGGCCATTTAAGACTGAGGTGAGAAAAAAACTTTTTCACCCAGAGAGTTGTGAATTTGTGGAATTCCCTGCCACAGACAGCAGTGGAGGCCAAAACAATGGATGGATTTAAGAGAGAGTTAGATAGAGCTCTAGGGGCCAGTGGAATCAAGGGATATGGGGAGAAGGCAGGCACGGGTTATTGATTGGGGACGATCAGCCATGATCGCAATGAATGGCGGTGCTGGCTAGAAGGGCCGAATGGCTTCCTCCTGCACCTATTTTCTATGTTTCTGTGTAAAGTTATATATATACCAACAGATTTGGAACTTTATTAAATGAGTATCCAAAAGCAGAATTTGCTGAGAGTTCCCAATACATAACTCTCCATTTCTGGATTCTGCATAGAATCCATTGGTGAAACATGAGCTTGTAGACATTTCCCTGCAGTTCTTGCTCCTGGATAGACTGGCAGAAGGCCTTCAAGATTTTATGGCCATAAGAAAGAAAGGTAAGAATAATTACCTAAAACTAAGAATAATTATTTGTTTGTAAATTATTTAAG
Source organism: Okamejei kenojei (assembly GCA_035221665.1). Lineage (NCBI taxonomy): Eukaryota > Metazoa > Chordata > Chondrichthyes > Rajiformes > Rajidae > Okamejei > Okamejei kenojei. The sequence continues at coordinate 167,440,516 of CM069131.1, forward strand.
TGCTTTGGCTGTTAACATTTTTTAATGTTTAATTCATGCTGAATAGTTGTTAAATGCTTTGGTATTCCTGGGACATTCTGATGCATCGACAAAACTGACAGCATGATCTTGCTGTGTGCCAAACATTTACTCAGCAATTTTGGTGTGTGGTGTATCTGGCCCACAATACCATGAGCCACGAATGTTTTATTGTCATTGATCCCAAAACGGAACAATGAAATTCTTACTTTCAGCAGCACAACAGATATGTTAGCGTAGTACTCTGTAAAACCCACAATAGACAACAAACAAAAGTTATATTTATAAAAGTCCAATTTATTTTTTAAACAGACAATAAATAAACAATAATAGTGCAAAGTGAAAAATAATGCCCCCAAGTCTATATTGTTTAGAGCCTATTTGGAAGTTGTAGTGTTTAATAGCCTGATGGTTGTAGGGAACAAGGTGCTCCTGAACCTGGACATTACAGTTTTCTGGCACCCATACCTTCTTCCGGATGGCAGGAGTGAAATGAGAATGCGGCCAGGATAGTGTTGTTCTCTGGTGATGCTGGTTGCCTTTGTGAGGCAGCAACTCTTGTAGATCCCTTCGATGGTGGGTAGATCAGTATATGTGATCGATTGGGCAGTGCTCACCCCTTTTTGCAGTCTTCTTCGTACTTGGGCTTTCGTGTTGCCGAACCAGGCCATGATGCTACCCGTCAACATGCTCTCCACTGTATACCTGTAGAAGTTCGAGAGTATTTGTTGATATACCGAGTCTCCTCAATCTTCTATGGATAGAGGCATTGACGGGCTTTCTTTATGATTGCGTCAGTGTGTTGGGTCCAGGACAGATCTTCAGAGGTATGGACATCCAGGAATTTGAAGCTTTTGACTCTCTCTACCACCGTCCTGTCGATGAAGACAGGTTTGTGGATCCTCGTCCTTCCCCTTCCAAAGTCCACAATCAGCCCTTGCATTCAAAATCCCTTTGATCCAGCCTGTTCTTCTCTTGGGATGTACCTAAGTGCGGGACAGTTGGGTGCCTGAGCGGGAGTATGAATACTGGACCCCAATGGACAAGATCAGGCTATAATCAGCCAGTGATACGATGATAAATTATACTTGCTGCTGCTTCTGATTTGGCAAGGACTTTTATGAAAAGGACTCTGAAACAGACACCAATTGATAAATCAGTCAAAAGATTGATGAGGGCAGAGCGTTCATGTAGTGTATATGGACTTCTGCAAGGCCTTTGATAAGGCATGCGGCAGAGCTAGCTAGATACAGAATTGGCTTCATGGTAGGAATCTGTGGGTGGTGGTGGAAGTTGTTTTTCAGCCTGTGACTAGAGGTGTGCCTCAATGATCGTAACTGAGCTGTTTGGTGTTTGTCATCTATATCAATGGTGTGGGCGAGAATGTGCAAGGAATGATTAGTAAGTTTGCAAATGACATTAAAATAGGTGGTGTTGTAGATAGTACAGATGGTTATCATGAATTGCAGAGGGATTGTGATCAGCTAGGCAAGTTGGCCAAAGAATGGCTAATGGAGTTTGATACAGATGTGTGAGGTGTTGCATTTTCGGAAGTCGAAACCGGGGCAGGACCTTCACAGTGAAAGATAGTGCCCTGGAGCATGCTGAAGGTTCAAAGGTCTTTTATTGTCACGTACCAATTAAGGCACAGTGATATTCGAATTACCATACAGCCAAACTACAAAAAAGCCACAAGACGCACAACTACATAAAGTTAACATAAGCATCTAACTCAGTGGATTCCCCACATTCCTCACTGTGATGGAAGGCAATAAAGTCCAAACTTCTTTGGCCGAGGGATCTAGGAGTAAAGGTACATATTTCCTGGAAAATGCGTTGCAGGGTAGATAGGGCGGCGAAGGAGGTTTATGGCAAACTAGGCTGCATCAGTCAAGGAATTGAGTATAGAAATTGGGACATTATGTCACAGTTGTTTAAGATATTGGTGAGGCTGCATTTGTAGTATTGTGTTCAGTTCTGGTCACCCTGCTATAGGAAAGATGCCATTGAGCTGGAGTGGAGATAGAGAAAAATTTACGAGATGTTTCCAGAACTCGAGGGGCTGAGCTATAAGGAGTGATTGGGCGAGGACTGTATTCCTTGAAGCACAGGAGACTGAGAGGTGATCTTAGAGAATCATAAGAGGAATAGAGAGTATGATGCTTGTTCCTTTTTCCCAGGGTAGGGGAAACAACTGGAAGTCAGAGGTTTAAGGTGAGAGGGGAGAGTTTTACTTGGAACCTGAAGGGCATCCAAGCCTTGAGTCACGCAACTGCATTCATCTAGGCAAATGATGAGTGTTCCTTCACTCTCTTGACTTCTACAGAGTGGAGAGATGGTAGAAAGTCAAGATTCAAGATTCAAGAGATTCAAAAGAGTTTTTTGTCTTGTGTCCCTGATAGGACAATGAAATTCTTGCATTGCTTCAGCACAACAGAACATAGTAGGCATGAATACAGGACAGATCAGTGTGTCCATATACCATTATATAAATATATACACACATGAATAAATAAACTGATAAAGTGCAAATAAACAGATAATGGGCTATTAATGTTCAGAGTTTTGTTCGAGCCAAGTTTAATAGCCTGATGGCTGTGGGGAAGTAGCTATTCCTGAACCTGGTCGTTGCAGTCTTCAGGCTCCTGTATCTTCTACCTGAAGGCAGCGGGGAGATGAGTGTGTGGCCAGGATGGTGTGGGTCCTTGATGATACTGCCAGCCTTTTTGAGGCGGCAACTGCGATAGATCCCCTCGATGGAAGGGAGGTCAGAGCCGATGATTGACTGGGCAGTGTTTACTACTTTTTGTAGTCTTTTCCGTTCCATGGCGCTCAAGTTGCCGAACCAAGCCACGATGCAACTGGTCAGCATGCTCTCTACTGTGTACCTGTAGAAGTTAGAGAGAGTCCTCCTTGACAAACCGACTCTCCGTAATCTTCTCAGGAAGTAGAGGTGCTGATGTGCTTTCTTAATAATTGCATCAGTGTTCTCGGACCAGGAAAGATCTTCAGAGATGTGCACGCCCAGGAATTTGAAGCTCTTGACCTTTTCAACCATCGACCCGTTGATATAAATGGGACTGTGGGTCCCCATCCTACTCCTTCCAAAGTCCACAATCAGTTCCTTGGTTTTGCTGGTGTTGAGGGCCAGGTTATTGTGCTGGCACCATATGGACAGTCGCTCGATCTCTCTTCTATATTGTGATTCATCCCCATCAGTGATACGTCCCACAACAGTGGTGACGTCAGCGAACTTGATGATGGAGTTCGCACTATGACCGGCTACGCAGTCATGAGTATAGAGTGAGTACAGTAGGGGGCTGAGCACGCAGCCTTGAGGTGCTCCCGAGCTGATTGTTATTGAGGCTGACATTTCCACCAATTCGAACAAACTGTGGTCTGTGAATGAGGAAGTCAAGGATCCAATTGCAGAGGGATGTGCAGAGACCCAGTTCTGCGAATTTGTTAACCAGCTTGGAGGGGATGATTGTATTAAATGCCGACCTATAATCAATGAATAACATAGCCTGACATATGAGTTTTTGTTGTCCAAGTGGTCCAGAGCGGAGTGGAGAGCCAGCGAGATCGCATCCACCGTTGATCTGTGTGGTGGTAAGCGAACTGCAGAGGGTCCAGGTTTTAGTCGAGGTAGGAGTTGATTTGTGCCATGATCAACCTCTCAAAGCACTTCATCACCACGGGCGTTAGTGCCACTGGTCGATAGTCATTGAGGCACGTCACCTTGCTCTTCTTGGGCACCGGTATAATTAATGCCCTTTTAAAGCAGGTAGGAACCTCAGACCTCAGAAGTGAGAGGTTGAAAATGTCCGTAAAAACTCCAGCCTGTTGGTCCACACAGGTTTTTAGAAAACGACCGGGTATACCATCAGGTCCAGGCACTTTTCGAGGGTTTGCCCCTCTGAAGGATTTCCTGACGTCAGCCTCTGTGACTGAGACTGAAATACCATCACAGCGAATGGGGGCTCGGGAAGGCACATCAGTGTTCTCCCTATCAAAGCGTGCGTAAAACGCATTGAGCTCGTCAGGCAGTGATGTTTCGCCGACATTCAAGCTGCCTCCTGATTTTGCCTTGTAGGAGGTGATTGCATTCAGGCCCCGCCACAGCTGCCGAACATCTGATAATTCTCCAGTTTGGAGCAGAAGTCCCTTTTGGCCTTTTTGATTGCCTTACCAAGGTCGTATCTGGACTTCTTGTAGACCACTGTATCATCAGACATGAATGTCCAATGTCTGGTCTTCAGAAGATTGCGGATCTCAAAGTTCATCCAGGATTTCTGATTGGGAAACACTCGGAAGGTTTTTGTCGGGGTGCAGTCCTCCACACATTTCTTTATGAAATCTGTAACGACTGTGGCGTATTCATTCAAGTCCGTTGACAAGTTCTTGAACATTGCCCAGTCTACAGACTCCAAACAGTCCTGGAGTTGTTCCTCTGCAATGGAGGCCTCCCCTTTGTTTCCAGGTACTGTGCTTACTGTACCTGCTGTTTCGGCGAACCTGCGCTGGAACGGGGATTCCTTCACAGACGGCATCTCCAGCTCCGTAACGAACGGGGGTACCTTCAAAGTCCAGGTACAGTACCTGCGTTCCTCCGTCGGGTCGGGAGTTTTACAGCGAGCGTGGGATAGTCCGGGGCTCCCGCAGCTGCGGGAGATTGCGAAATCGCAAGAGCCTTCAGGTGCCCAAGCAGCTTGTCCGAAACGGCACCGATTTCTGTTGTTTCCCTGATGGGGGTGAATTGTTGGAAGTTATAGGTAATCCTTTTATGTTCTGTTGCTTCGCAAAAGTCGCCGCAGGCAGGCGCCATCTTAAGTTAGTTGGCATATACATTCTGTAGTCAATCCTGTCATTACCCCTTCTCGTAGATATTATTTGTGCAGTTGGATCATTTTGGCTTCAAACTGATAATAACCCAAAATATTTATAGTAGACAATGCTATGATGGTATTGAGATTGAATGTCAAAGGGAAGTGGTTTTGACTCTCTTTTACGTGGTGCCTATTGCATTGCAATTATACATCACGAGTGCCGTTTGCCATTTTTCAGCCCATGTTGTTTACATCTTGCTTTTTGTCCGCTTTATTAGCTGAGAAATTAGAAGTGTAGCCAAATCCTGCTGTCTTTCTGATCTGGGATGGAGAGAAGGTCAGCACGGACAAGCCAGGGAATTACAGGCCCGTGAGCCTGACGTCAGGGGTTGGAATATTGTTGGAAGGGATTCTTGGAAATTAAGATTCTAAGAAACTAGATTCCTAGTTTTTTGCGGAGGTCATCAAGAGGATTGATGAGAGCAGGGCAGTGGACTTTGTCCACATGAGATTTGGCAGAGGGCAGGGCCTTTGACAAAATCCTGCATTAGGTTAGTCTGGAAGATTAGAGTGCATGGAATCCAAGATGAGCTAACCAGTTGTATTCAAAATTGCCTTGGAGGAAGCAGTCAAAGAGTAGTTGTGCAGGGTTGTTTTTCTGATTTGGAAGAGGATTCAAACTAGAGAGCAGAGGCTTAAGGTGAGAGGGAGAGTTTCAAGAGGGACCTCAGGGGAGTCAGAGGGCAACTTTTTTCCACTCAGAGGGTAGTCCGTTTCTGGAATAATCTGACAGAGGAAGTATAGAAGTGGATACAATTACAACTTTAAAAGACAGTTGGACAGGCATATGGATAGGAAGGGTTCATCCGACTATCGGCCAAGTGCAGATATAGGGAACTAGGCCAATATGTAACGTTGATTGGCAGGTCTCCAAGGTGGGCCAAATAGCCTGATTCTATTCTGCACAGGTTCTATTTCTTCCCCATTTCTTCACAGCCGTTATCAGGTAACTGAACCATCCTCTCACCAGCTAGAGTGCAGTCCTGACCTCCGATCTACCTCATTGGGAACCTATAAACTATCTTTAATCTGACTTTATCAGACTTTATCTGGCACATATTTTGGACCCTTTATCCTTTATTGATGCACTGTGGACGGCTTGATTCTTATCATGTATCATCTTTGCCTGGAAAGCACGCAACAAAAAGTGTTTCACTGTACCTCAGTACACGAAACAATAATAAACTAAACTAAAATAGCTCTATGACTAAGGATTTTGATGAAGGAGTTGATAATCGCTAGGCTTAGTACTCTGCCCTGAGAAACTTTTACATTGAAGTATTCTGGTTTAGCAGTTTGGTCTCTGGCAATCCTAATCATCATTCTTCCAGCCATTAGGGTTTTCCCATTTTGTTAATTGACATCAGTATTACTAGGCCTCCCTGGTGCCTCTCTGATGCTGCCCCTGGAATTCAGTGGCTGTGTTCATACTTGGATCCATACTAAAATGAGGTCTGTTTTTGGCAGAATCTTAAGCAAAATGCATATTGTTGCGTAAGGCTGAGAAAATGTCTCTACTTATCACCTCCAGCCTTGGTTGCTATCTCCACTCTTCTCTTAATAGTAGCTGGTATTGATTTATTATTGGCAAGTGTACTGAGATACAGCGGAAAACCTTGTTTTGCTTGCTCTCAGGTAAATATTCCATGCACGAGTACAATCAAACCATACATGAGAATAACAGTTAGTGCAAAAATAGAAAGGACAATGAGTGCAGAATATAGTGTACATCTACAGAGAAAGTGCAGATAAAACAATTGCAAGAACCACAATGAGGTAGATTGGGAATACATATGTTTTCCCAATCTTCCAATCTTTTGCTTATGAGAGGTCCACCCAAGAGTTTGCTCGGGAAGAAGCAGTTCTTGAATCTGGTGGTATGCACTTTCAAGCTCTTGTATTTTCTGCTCAACAGAAGAAGGAAGAAGAAGGAACGAGGGGTGTGAGTGGTCCTAGATTATGCTGGCTGCAAACCCGAGGTAGCGTGTAGTGTGGATAGAGTCATCGGGTGTGGCTGCTTTACATTATATATTGGGCTGCATCCTCAACTCTGGAATTTTTTGCGGTCTTGGACGGAGCAGTTGCCAAACTGAGATATGATGGATCCCAATGGGATGCTTTCTATGGCTCATCTGTAGAAATTGGTCATCGTCATTTGAGAAACTATTAATCTCTTTGGTGTTCTGAGGAAATAGAGGAGTTGGAGTGCTTTGTTGGCTGTAGCATCAATATGAATGGACTAGACACATTGTTGATGATATTTGTGTCTTGGAACTGGTAGTTCTTAACCGTCTGCACTTCAGCACCATTGATGTAGACGAGGGTGTATTCTGCATGCCACTTTCTGAAGTCGATGACCAGCTGGAAATTGTAACAGTGTAAACACTGCTGCAATTTCTACATGGTGAAACCAAAATGTATAAAAATGGCCTTTATTAAAATCTGATAATGTGCACTGACCACATGTGATTTTTTTCTATTACAAATCTCATATTGTGGAGTACAGAGGCAAATAAATAAATGATGGGTCTTTGTCCCAAACATTATGGAGGGTACTGTGTATGTGCATTGAGGCGGTTGAGCGAAGATTTACTGGGTTGATTCCTGGAATGCAGACGTTGATTTTATCAGGAAAGATTGAACAGATTGAGTCTATCTATGCTCAATTGAATTGAGAATAATGTAATAATTTCCTGAAATGTATAAGGATCTCAGATTTCTCAATAAGGGATATGCTGAAAGGATGAATCCCCTTATGATGAATCGAGAACTAGAGGTCATAGTTTCAGAATATAAAAAGGAGGTAAGGACTCTTTTTGATGGTCACAAATTGTTGGTGTTCTTTATTGCAGAAATCTGTGGGGGCTGAATCATTCAGTTTATTGAGAGATTGGGACAGACAGATTTATTTTTGTATTTAGAGAATATGAGGCAATGCAAAACAGGCAGGAAAGTTGAACAGTACCCATGATCAGATCAACCATGCTTTTACTGAATAGTGGACCAGTATTGAGGCCCATGTAACCTATTCTTGCTCCTTTTTATTTTCTTATGTCAAGTATTTTATTTAGCTAATAAATGCAATTGAGTGCAGGTAATGAAAAACTGAGCAAATTTTATTTTACCACAAAATATTTATTGGCATTTTGCAACACAATTGAATTGATTTGAATGTATTTGTCATTCAAAATGAATTTGAACGAAATGTCGTTACCATACAGTCATAACAATAAAAAGCAAACAAAACACACACTTACTTAATTTAACATGAACAGCCATCACAGTGACTCTCCTCCTGGCACCGACCTCCTCACTGTGATGGAAGGTAAAAAAAAAAAATCTCTTCCTTGCTTCTTCTCCCACGGTCAGGCAGTCAAACTGCTGCGTCGAGACGATTGAGGCTCTCGACATTGAAGCCCTGCCAGGTGATGGAAGATTCTGCAGCCGAGCCGCGCCGGGCAATGAAAGGTCCTGCGAATGGGCCGATTCAAGCCTTCTGTAATGATTTTATTTTCCATTCAAACAATTTGCATCTCTTGTTTCTGCTAAGTTTGGTTTAGAGATACAGCACGGAAACGGGCCCTTCGGCCCAATGGGTCTGATCCGACCAGCGATCCTCACACATTAACACCCACTAGGGACAATTTTTACATTTGCCAAGCCAATTCACCTACAAACCTGTATGTCTTTGGAATGTGGGAGGAAACCAAAGATTTCAGAGAAAAGCCACGAAAGGCACGGAGAAAACCTACAAACTCCATACAGACAGCACCCGTAATCGGGATCGATCTTCAGCACTGCATTCGCTGTAAAGCAGCAACTCTACTGCTGAGCCACCGTGACTGCTCTTGAAAGTTAGATTGCATGGGATCCAAGGAGAACTAGCTGACTGCATACAGAATTGGCTTCATGGAAGGAGGCAGAGGGTGATAGTGGAAGACTGTTTCTCAGACTGGAGGACTGTGACTAATGTTGTGCTTGAGGGATCAGTGCTCGGCCCATTCCTGTTCGTGGTTTATTTCAACGATTCAAATGTACAACGCATGATTAGTAGACAGACATGAGGGGAATAGATAGGATGCATACACCCTAGTCTTTTTATCCAGGGTCGGAAAATCAAGAACCAGAGAACATAGGTTTAAGGTGAGAAGGGAAAAATGTAATAGGAACCTGAGGGACAACTTTTTCATTCAGTGGGTGGTGTTTAGTTTAGTTTAGTATTGTCACGTGTACCAAGGTACAGTGGAAAGCTTGTGTTTGCATGATATCCAGTCAAAGAAAATACTATACATAATGTGGAGTCAGGGATGACGCCGGGTCAATAATGACTACACTGAAACTGGCGTTAGGGTGAACTGACATGATCTGATTTATTTATAATGAGATCATGGTGACGAGACCAGGTCCGTGTGGGGGGCATAGTCCTTTGTTGTCAGTGAGGAGGGGCTGGCTATCTTAGGTTTGTTCCAACAGCACCCTCTGACCTCAAGAGGAGGTGGTCTCAGGCTTCATAAGTTCATAAGTCATAGGAGCAGAATTAGGCCATTTGGGCCAACAATCAAGTCTACTCCACCATTCAATCATGGCTGATCTATCTTTACCTATCAACCCTTCTCCTGCCTTCTCCCCATTACCACTGACACCCGTACTAATCAAGAAATCTCCATCTTAAAATTATCCATTGACTTGGCCGCCACAGATTCACCACCCCTTTGACTAAATAAATTATTTCTCATCTCCTTTCTAAAGGTACATCCTTTTATTCTGAGATCATGGCCTTGGGTTCTAGACTCTTCACTAGTGGAATCTTCTTCTGAGCTTGTGGAAAGACGTACATTTACCAGGGGGTCATCTACTTTCTCTCTCCCCTCTTCTCTGACTGGAACACCCTGGGTTTATAAGGAGTAAGGCTGACGAGGTGCATGCGGGCTGATCCAATTGCCACCAATTGAACACATCTGTGACTCATTTGACTGTGGGTCTCAACTCAGTCCAGAGTACTGGAGACATGCTCATTGTTGGCTTCTTCTGACCTGTCTGCTGGTGATGAGGATCAGTGCAGCCTTTAGGAAGGACGTGTCATCACAATCAAGCAGTCCACAGAGACAGGTACTTGGATAGGGAAAGTTTAGAGGAATGTGGGACAAACACAGCAAATGGGACTAGCAGAGACGATGCCTCATAGTCAGCATGGCCGAGTTTGGCAGAGGGGCCTGTTTTCGAAATGTATGACTCTATGACTCCATAATATAATTTATTGAATGTCTAGTTTGTGCTGACTAGCAGCAGTTGCAGCTTGTTCTAAGTCGCCCATGACTAGTGTGGAGGGAATGCTACTCACTGCCCTACTAGAAAATATTCCTTAGGTGAGGATAGTGTGGTGTTATTGCTCTTATGTGAATAGATTTGTGTGCAATTGCAGCTTAGAAACATAGAAAGAAACATAGAAAATAGGTGCAGGAGGAGGTCATTCAGCCCTTCGAGCCAGCACTGCCATTCATTGTGATCATGGCTGATCGTCCCCAATCAATAACCGGTGCCTGCCTTTTCCCCATATCCCTTGATTCCACTAGCCCCTAGAGCTCTATCCAACTCTCTCTTAAATCCATCCAGTGATGTTGCCTCCACCGCCCTCTGTGGCAGGGAATTCCACAAATTCACAACTCTCTGTGTGAAATTTTTTTTTCTCACCTCAGTCTTAAATGGCCTCCCCTTTATTCTAAGACAGTGGCCCCTGGTTCTGGACTCGCCAAAATTGGGAACATTTTTCCTGCATCTAGCTTGTCCAGTCTTTTCATAATTGTGTATGTTTCTATAAGATATCCCCTCATCCTTCTAAATTCTAGTGAATACAAGCCTAGTCTTTTCAATCTTTCCTCATATGACAGTCCCGCCATCCCAGGTATCAATCTCGTGAGCCTACACTGCACTGCCTCAATCACAAGGATGTCCTTCCTCAAATTAGGAGACCAAAACTGTACAGAATACTCCAGGTGTGGTCTTGCAAGAGCAGAAGAACCTCTTTACTCCTATACTGAAATCCTTTTGTTATGAAAGCCAACATTCCATTAGCTTTCTTCACTGCCTGCTGTACCTGCACGCCAACTTTCAGTGACTGGTGTACAAGGACACCCAGGTCTCGCTGCACCTCCCCCTTACCTAACCTAACCCCATTGAATAACCTCACATTTATCTATATTATCCTGCATTTGCCACACATCTGCCCACTCACTCAACCTGTCCAGGTCACCCTGGCATTCTAACATCCTCTTCACAGTTCACACTGACACCCAGCTTTGTGTCATCCACAAACTTGCTAGTGTTGCTCCTAATTCCCTCTTCCAAATCATTAGTATATATGGTAAACAGTTGCGGCACCAACACTGAGCCTTGCGGCACTCCACTCGCCACTGCCCGCTATTCTGAAAAGGACCCGTTCACTCCTACTCTTTGCTTCCTGTCTGCCAACCAATTTTCTATCCATGTCAACACCCTACCCCCAATACCATGTGCTCTAATTTTAGTCACCAGTCTCCCATGCGGGACCTCATCAAAGACTTTCTGAAAGTCTAGATACACTACACTGGCTCCCCTTCATCCATTTTACTTGTCACATCCTCAAAAAAACCAGGAGATTTTTCAAGCATGATTTCCCTTTCATAAATCCATGTTGACTTGGACTAATCCTTTTACTGCTATCCAAATACCCCATTATTACCTCTTTAATAATTGACTCCAGCATCTTTCCCACCACCGGTCAGGCTAACTGGTCTGTGATTCCCCGTTTTCTCTCTAGCTCCTTTCTTGAAAAGTGGGATAACATTAGCTATCCTCCAATCCACAGGAACGGATCCTGAATCTATTGAACATTGGAAAATGGTCACCAATGCGTCCACTATTTCTAGAGCCACGTCCCTGAGGACCCTGGGATGCAGACCATCCGGACCAGGGGATTTATCATCCTTCAGTCTCATTAACCTACCCAATACCATTTCTCACTTAATGAAAATGTATTTTAGTTCTTCTACCCCCTTAGATCCTCTGCCTTCAGTACATCTGGGAGATTGTTTGTGTCTTCCTTAGTGAAGACAGATCAGAAGTACCTGTTCAACTTTTCTGCCATTTCCTTGTTATAATTTCACCCATGTCTGCCTTCAAGAGACCCACATTTGACTTTGCTGCTCTTTTTCCATTAACATATCTAAAGAAGCTTTTACTGTCCTTTATATTCCTGGCCAGCTTCCTCTCGTACTTCATCTTTTCAGCCCGCATTGCCCGTTTTGTTTCCTTCTGTTGTCCTATGAAAGTTTCCAAATCCTCTGGCTTCTGGCTACTCTTTGCTGTGTTATACATCTTTTCTTTTAGTTTTATTCTATCCCTAACTTCTCTTGTCAGCCACGGTTGCCTCCTACTCCCCTTAGAATCTTTCTTCCTTTTTGGAATGAAATGATCCTGCGTCTTCCGCATTATGCCCAGAAATTCCTGCCATTGCTGTTCCACCGTCATTCCTGCTAGGATCCCTTTCCAGTCTACTTTGGCCAGCTCCTCTCATGTCCCCTTTATTGTCCCCTTTGTTCAACTGCATCTAGACACTTCCGATTTAACCTTCTCCTTCTCAAATTGCAGATTAAAACTAATCATATAATGATCACTACCTCCAATCGGTTCCTTTACCTCGAGTTCTCTTATCAAATCAGGTTCATTAGACAACACTAAATCCAGAATTGCCTTTTCTCTGGTCGGCTCCATTACAAGCTGCTCTAAGAATCCATCTCGGAGGCACTCTGCAAACTCTCTTTCTTGGGGTCCTGAACCAACCTGATTTTCCCAGTCTACCTGCATATTGAAATCCCCCATCACCACAGTGGCATTACCTTTGTTACATGCCAGTTTTAACTCCTGCTGCAACTTACACCCTACATCTGGACTACTATTTGGGGGTCTGTAGATAACACCAATTAGTGACTTCTTGCCTTTCCAATTCCTCAACTCAATCCACAGTGACTCTACCTCGTCATTCCCTATGTCTTCCTTCACAAGGGACTGAATTCAATCCCTCACCAACATAGCTACCCCCCCTCCTCTGCCCACCTGCCGGTCCTTTCTATAGGATGTATAACCCTGAATATTAAGTTCCCAGGCCCGATCCTGCTGTAGCTATATCTCAGTAATCCCCACAATGTCATATCTACCAACCTCTAACTGGGCCTCAAGCTCATCTACTTTACTTCTTCGCGCATTCATATACAATACTTTTAATTCCTTACGCATCTCATCATTCACATTGATCCCTATTACACTTGGCCATACTCTCCTATCCCTTTGTGAGGAATTTCTTTCCCGTTAATTCTGGGGTCATTAACTATCCCGTTACTTTCTTTCCCTTTAACTCCGTCCTTGACTATCCCATTTGACCCCCCCCCCCCTTATTTAGTTTAAAACCACCCGTGTAGCAGTGGCAAACCTGCCTGCCAGAATGCTGGTCCCCCACCTGTTTCGGTGCAATCCGTCCCTTTTGTTCAGTTCCCCCTTCCTCCAAAACAGATTCCAGTAGTCTCAGAATCTAAATCCCTGCCCCCTGCACCAGTTCCTCAGTCACACAATCAGGTCCTGTATCTCCATGTTCCTGCTCTCGCCAGCAAGAGGAACTAGAAGCAAACTGGAGATAACCACCCTGGAGGTCCTGCTTTTCAGCATTTTTCAGAGCTCTATAGTCACGCTGCAGAATATTCATCCCCTTCTCTCTGACATTGTTTGTGCCGTCATGCACTACCACTTCCGGCTGTTCGTCTTTGCCCTTGAGGATTTTCTGCACTCTGTCCATGACATCCTGGATGCTGGCATCAGGGAGGCAGCACACCATCCTCGAATCCCGTCTGTTGCCGCAGAAACCCCTGTCAGTACCTCTCACAATGGAGTCTCCAACTACAATGGTGTTGCCTGATGTCGGCCTGTTTGGTTTTGGCTCAAGCCAGTGTGTTAACATCTTCTGGCCCGACAGCTTCTAAGTGGGTGAACCTGTTCAAAAGAGGTACAACACCCGGAGACCTTTGCATTCCATGTTTCCTTCCATTTCTCACCGTCACCCACCTTCTCTCTTCCAGTACCTTAGGTGTAACAATCTTACTGTAGGACTTTTTTTTTGTTGAATTTATTTTATTAGCAATTGTACAGGGATAAGGCAATCGACATAACAGTTATACAATTATTGTACAGCTGCATTTTTAACATTGAAACCTAAATTTAAAAGGAAAAAAGAAAGAAAAAAGGAGAGAATGAAGAGAGAGAAATAAAAGAAAGCAATAAAAAAAACCCTTAAGCTACCAAAGAAGTGCAAGAGGAAAGAAATGAGAAGATTGAGATATACCTTCTCTCCCCCCCCCCCCCGTTTTTTTGCCGTTATCAGGGCTTAATTGAGGAAACGTCTTTGAAATATCGTTAGCTTAGAACAGGCCTCTGACATACCTAATGTGATCAGTTTTATATCTGGGTCCAATTTAATTTTAAGTATTTTAGAGAAGATATCAAATATTCCCCTCCAGAAGTTTTGTAACTTGTTACAAGAAGCAAAAGAATGGGTTATAGTCGCTTCTTGGAGGTGGCATTTATCACAAATAGGAGAGACGTTTTGGAAGATCTTGTTCAATTTGGTCTTTGGGTAGTAGAGTCTATGCAGTATTTTAAATCGTATCAGGGAGTGCCTGACATTGAGAGAGCAGTAGTGTATGTATAGTAGGCTTTCCTCCCAGATATCCTTTGAAATTAATGAACCCAATTCGTCTTCCCATGCTCGCCTATGCATCTCAGAAGATGGGGTATGTGCAATTAAAAGAGTGTTGTAAATGTAGGATATTAACTTGCTTGTATTGGCATGTCTATTCATACATTCGTCTAGTATATCTGGACCCATAAAATGACAGCCTTGTGTATATGTTTTTACATAGTCTCGGATTTGAAGATATCTAAAAAGATTGCTTGCTTTCAAATGATATTTCTCCTGTAGTTCTTGAAACGAGAGGAAAATCCCCTTCTCGTAGAGATCTCCCACCGTTTTAATTCCTGAGTTTTTCCATTGTGCAAATGCCTTATCTGAAGTAGACTGTTTAAACGAGGGATTGTTAGCGATTGGTAAAAGGAGAGAGAAATTTCTCAGTTTGAGACTGAATTACAGCTGTTTCCAAATAACCATATAACCATATAACAATTACAGCACAGAAACATGCCCTCTCGGCCCTTCCAGTCTGTGCCGACCATTTGTTTTCCCCTAGTCCCATCTACCTGCACTCAGACCATACCCCTCCATTCCTTTCACGTCCATATACCTATCCACTTTACTTTTAAAAGTTAAAATCGATCCTGCCTCCACCACTTCTGCTGGAAGCTCATTCCACACAGCCACCACACTCTGAGTAAAGAAGTTCCCCCTCACATTACCCCGAAACTTCTGTCCCTCAATTCTCATGTCATGCCCTCTTGTTTGAATCTTCCCTACCCTCAATGGGAAAAACGTATCCACGTCAACTCTGCCTATCCCTTTCATCATTTTAAAGACCTCAATCAAATCCCCCCTTAACCTTCTGCGCTCCAAAGAATAAAGACCTAACTTGTTCAATCTTTCTCTGTAACATAGTTGCTGGAACCCTGGCAACATTCCAGTAAATCTCCTCTGTACTCTCTCTATTTTGTTGACATCCTTCCTATAATTAGGCGACCAAAATTGTACACCATACTCCAGAATTGGTCTTACCAATGCCTTGTACAATTTTAACATTACTTCCCTACTCCTATATTCAATGCTCTGATTTATAAAGGCCAGCACACCAAAGGCATTCTTTAGCACCCTATCTACATGCGATAATGCATAGGGTAATGTGTATTATCGGATTTTGCTCATACGTTGATTTATTCAGATGTGTTGGAGAAAGAAGAATCGTGCCAATTTTAAAAGGCAAATAATTGTCCCTCTCCATTTTTAACCAATTTACCCGTTGACATGTATCATCCATCCAGTAGATTAAGTTTTTAATATTAGTCGCCCAGTAATAAAAAAGGAAATTAGGGAGTGCTAATCCTCCATTTTCTTTAGATTTACGCAAGTGTCTTTTATGTATTCTTTGGGTTTTATAGTCCCAAATGAAATTTGTGATAACAGTCAATTAAAAAAAAAAAACTTTTGAGGAGATATATCGGTATTGATTGAAATAGGTATAGGAGTTGTGGAAGGAAAATCATCTTTATGGCATTTACTCTACTCATAAGGAAAATATGGAGTGTTTACCAGAATTGAATGAGGGCATTTAATTTAGTAATTAATGGTGGGAAATCTGTTTGAAATAGAGAGGTGTATTTTCTACTCAAGTACTCCAAGGTATCTAAATTTTTCAGTAACAATTCTAAAAGGAATTTTTTGGAGTTGTGAAGGGTCTTGAGCTTTTATTGGCATAGTTTCACTTTTATTCCAGTTTATTCTAGACCCTGAAAAGGACCCAAATTGTTCTATAAGGTTTAATACATTTGGGATACTAACTTAGGAGTTGGTGACCTACAAGAGTACATCGTCTGCATATAACTAAATCTTGTTATTGGTATGTTTAGTATTATATCCATGAATACCCGAATGTACATGGTAAATGGTAGGGAATTGAGGAATGCTGTGGAACAGAGGGATCTAGGAATAACTGTGCATAGTTCCCTGAAGGTGGAATCGCATGTAGATAGGGTGGTAAAGAAAGCCTTTGGTGTGCTGGCCTTTATAAATCAGAGCATTGAATATAGGAGTAGGGAAGTAATGTTAAAATTGTACAAGGCATTGGTAAGACCAATTCTGGAGTATGGTGTACAATGTTGGTCGCCTAGTTATAGGAAGGATGTCAACAAAATAGAGAGAGTGCAGAGGAGATTTACTAGAATGTTGCCAGGGTTCCAGCAACTATGTTACAGAGAAAGGTTGAACAAGTTAGGTCTTTATTCTTTGGAGCGCAGAAGGTTAAGGGGGGACTTGATTGAGGTCTTTAAAATGATGAAAGGGATAGACAGAGTTGACGTGGATACGTTTTTCCCATTGAGGGTAGGGAAGATTCAAACAAGAGGGCATGACATGAGAATTAAGGGACAGAGGTTTCGGGGTAACGTGAGGGGGAACTTCTTTACTCAGAGGGTGGTGGCTGTGTGGAATCAGCTTCCAGCAGAAGTGGTGGAGGCAGGATCGATTTTAACATTTAAGAGTAAAGTGGATAGGTATATGGACGTGAAGGGAATGGAGGGGTATGGTCTGAGTGCAGGTAGATGGGACTAGGGGAAAACAAATGGTCGGCACGGACTGGAAGGGCCGAGAGGGCCTGTTTCCGTGCTGTGATTGTTATATGGTTATATGGTTACTCTGATGCTTTCTGCTAAGGGTTCTATGGCTAAGGCAAATAACATTGGTGAGAGGGCACATCCTTGTCTATTACCCCTGGATAATTGAAATTTAGGTGACAGAATTTGATTAGTCAATATTTTGGCTGTCGGGTTGTTATATACCAGCTTTACCCATGAAATGAAATTTTCTCCTAGTTGGAATTTTTCCAACACTGTAAAGAGAGAGGCCCATTCTACAAGGCCAAAAGCTTTTTCTGCATCTAAATAAATAATTGTTAAATCTTCATTTATCGTTCTGTGTGAATAAATTATATTAAACAGGCGTCTCAAATTATTTCTTATAGAAACTTACAAAATTCTTAAGGGGTTGGACAAGATAGATGCAGGAAGATTGTTCCTGATGTTGGGGAAGTCCAGAACAAGGGGTCACAGTTTAAGAATAAAGGGGAAGTCTTTTAGGACTGAGATGAGAAAAACATTTTTCACACAGAGAGTGGTAAAACTGTGGAATTCTCTGCCACAGAAGGTAGTTGAGGCCAGTTCATTGGCTATATTTAAGGAGTTAGATGTGGCCCTTGTGGCTAAAGGGATCGGGGGTATGGAGACAAGGCAGGTATAGGATACTGAGTTGGATGATCAGCCATGATCATGTTGAATGGCGGTGCAGGCTTGAAGGGCCGAATGGCCTACTCCTGCACCTATTTTCTATGTTTCTATGAATGTCGCTTAGGTATAAACTCAGTTTGGTCTGGATGTATTAATTTACTAATGTCCAGACTTAGTCTTCTTGCCAAAGTCTTGGCTAATATTTTTTGATCTGTATTTGGAAGAGCTATTGCTCTATATGATCCAGGCTCTTCAAAATTTTTATATTTTTTAGGTTTCAATGTAACGGTTGATTCAGCAAGAGTTTGTGGTAAGGTCTGTTCTTTAAAAGCATGTATATAAAGGGCTCATAAACGTGGGGACATTAAATCATTAATTTTTTTATAGAATTCATTACTGAACCCATCTGGATCTGACGTTTTCCCACTTTTCAGTGATTTGATAGTTTCTTCAATATCTTTTATTGTAATCTCAGCACCTAATTCTTCTCGTTCCTCATTAAGTGGAGGTTGCAATTGTCAAGAAAGTTTTTGATCTTTGCAGTCGGCTGATGTTTTTGATGCATATCGATTTTGATAGAATTTTAAGAATCTTTCATTAATGTATTTGGGAAGTGTGAGCAGCTCACCTTTTTCTGATCTAATTTTTTGAATAGTATGATCTTTTTCCATTTTTCTCAGTTGGCGTGCCAGAAGCTTGTGCAGTTTATCACCAAATTCGAATTTGTTTTGCTTAGTGTTTTGAAATATCTTAATAACTTTTGCCGAGAGGATCTGATTTAATTTAAAGTTTAATCCTGCTATCTTATTATGTTTAACAGTAGTTGGATCAACCACATTTTCTGAGTCAAGCTGTTTAATCTGTTTTTCTAATTCCAATTGTTCCAACCTGTTTTTTTAAATTTTGTAAAGCTTGGTACGAGATAATGCAGCCTCCGATAAAGGCCTTGAAAGTTTCCCACAATAATGTAGCTGAAATACTGGGTGTGTCGTTTGTCTCATAGAATAATTCCATCTGTTGCTTCAAGTAGTCACAATAACTTGGCTCAGTATTTGTGGATTAAATCTCCAGAACGTTTTTTTTATTATGCATTCATTCTAGTTTTAAGGAGAAGTCTAATGGACAATGGTCAGAGATTATGTTATTGTGGTATTTGGGATTGAATGTAAAAGGGATACGTTTTGAATCCACCAGAAAATAATCAATTTGTGTATACGTTTTGTGAACACCTGAATAAAAAGAGTATTCTCTTCCGGATGGGTTGGCAATCCTCCATACATCGGTTATGTTTGTGTTTTTTATGTAAGTATTTAAAAGTTCACTGGATTTTGATTTTGAAGTGTTTCTCCTTTGCTGTGAAGATTTATCCAAATATGGATCTAATACACAATTTAGGTCTCCTCCAATTATCAGACTCTGCTGACAGGAGTCTGAAATTATATTAAATATTTTATTAAAAAATTGTGGGAAATTAGGAGCATAGATGTTCACCATAGTAAGTGGGGTTGAATGTAGTTCCCCAGATATTATAATGTACCTACCTTCCTTATCGGCCATAGTGGATTCGTGTTTAAATGGTGTACCTTTGTGAATTAGGATTGCAGCGCCTCTTGCTTTGGAAGGAAAAGTAGAGTGATATAATTGACCAATCCAGTTAGCCTTCAGCTTGTTATGAGCTCCATTTTTGAGATGCGCCTCCTGTAAAAATATGATGTCAGTATTAATAGATTTTAAATGGGCTAAAACCTTGCTCCTTTTAATTGGCTCATTAATGCCCCTGACTTTCCAACTGCAAAATGTAATTCCTCCAATTTTCCTAATGGTGTCCTCTTGCATTTCAAAGCTTACATGGTTTCCTTTGCATCAAATGGTCCAACACAATATTTAAAATTAATCTTTTAGTTGCTGGGTGGGTGAGCCCTGTTCCATTTTCCCCTATCCCCTGGAGGTATCTCCCAAACAAAAGTGCATTAACAAGAATAGATTGGCTATCTCATCGAAAAAATAGGTGAAAATGAAAAACAACGGAAATTGCAGCATAAAGAAATGCCTCTAGTAAATACCACAAATTGGTGGTGTAATTCATGACAACTTCCATAGATGTTGATATCAAATAACTCCGCTCCTTAAGGAGTTAAAATACACTGAACAGAATAAAAAAACAGTGTATAAGTTCGTCAAGGGATCAATATTCCCAAGAGGTTAAGTATCTTTTTGTACACTAAATAAGTATTTAAATATTGGATTTTTTAAAAATAATATTTTTATTAGAAGTAATCCACCATAACAACGGTATAACAACTTTTCAAATACACAACCAACTTATTTCAATAAGTATACGAATGTTACAAATAATTCTTATAAGCTTCTATTTTTTAGAAAGTAGAAAAAGAAAATAATAGATTTTAATTAATAAGAATAGTGATTAAATAATAATTTTGATTATATAGAGAGAAAGAGAAGAGAAAAAAAAGATTATAGTATACATCTTAATAGTGAATAACACAATTTCAAATAACGATATCAATAGAGACATGCATACAAATCCAAAAACAAAAAATAATTATTTTCATCTAATCCTGCGGGTACCCATTGAGATGTAATGCCAAGAACAGCTACCCCTTCAAATATTCAGTATATGGAGACCATATCTGTTCAAAGAGTTTGTATTTGTCCATTAGGACAAATCTGATTCTTTCCAAATGCAGCGTCTCCAACATTTCCACTGTCCACATTTTAATTTTGGGGGATAATGTTCCCTTCCAAAATTTCAATATTAATTTTTTCCCTATTATTAAACAGTAATCCAAGAAATTTCTTTGTTTTACTGTTAATATTAGATTTGAATCCGGAACTCCTAATATTATTAATTTTGGATCTGGGTCCAGTTTAACTTCAGAGATAACTCTAAAGATTTCTGTCCAATAATAGTTGAGTTTTATACATGTTACAAAATTATGCGTTAAGTTAGCTTCCAAGTTCTGACATTTATCACAAATAGAAGAAATGTTAGGATAAATCCTGGCAGGGAGATTTGCAAAGGCTACTGGGGAGACTTTAAACTAGAAAGGCTGGGGGGAGGGACTCGGGTAGAGGGGGCTAGGGGACAGGGTGTGGGGCAAGAGGCAGAGAAGGGAAGCACTCGGACCCAAAATGTAGGCGAGAAAGATGAAAAAGATAATAGACAGAGAATAAAGGATGGTGGGTTTATAAAATGTGCATATTTTAATGCTAGGAGCATTGTAAGTAAGGTGGATGAACTTAGAGCCTGGATTGACACCTGGAAATATGATGTTGTGGCAATCAGTGAAACATGGTTGCAGGAGGGCTGTGATTGGAAACTAAATATTCCAGGATTTCGTTGCTTCCGGGGTGATAGAATTGGAGGGACCAGAGGTGGAGGTGTTGCATTGCTTGTCAGAGAGGATATTACAGCAGTGCTTTGGCAGGATAGATTAGAGGGTTCGTCTAGGGAGGCTATTTGGGTGGAACTGAGAAGTGGGAACGGTGTAGCAACACTTTTAGGGGTGTACTATAGACCGCCAAATGGGGAGCGAGAATTGGAAGAGCAAATATGTAAAGAGATAGCAGATATTATTAGTAAGCACAAGGTAGTGATTGTGGGAGATTTCAATTTCCCAAAAATAGACTGGGAAACACATTGTGTAAATGGGCTGGATGGTTTGGAGTTTGTAAAATGTGTGCAGGATAGTTTTTTGCAGCAGTACATAGAGGTACCGACCAGAGAAGGGGCAGTGCTGGACCTCCTGTTAGGAAATGAGGCAGGACAGGTGACGGAGGTATGCGTTGGTGAGCACTTCGGGACCAGTGATCACAATACCATTAGTTTCAATATAATTATGGAGCGAGTCAGAACAGGACCTAGAGTGGAGATTTTTGATTGGAGAAAGGCTAACTTTGAGGGAATGCGTGAGGATTTTAAAGGAGTGAATTGGGACACTTTGTTTCATGGGAAGGATGTAGAAGAGAAATGGAGGACATTTAAAGGGGAAATTGTAAGAGTACAGAATCTTTATGTCCCTGTTAGGTTGAAAGGAAATAGTAAAAATTGGAAAGAGCCATGGTTTTCAAGGGAAATTAGACACTTGTTTCGAAAAAAGAGAGATATCTACAATAATTATAGGAGCCATGGAGTAAATGAGGTGCTAGAGGAGTATAAAGAATGTAAAAAGAATCTTAAGAAAGAAATTAGGAAGGCTAAAAGAAGATATGAGGTTGCTTTGGCAAGAAAGGTGAAAGTAAATCCAAAGGCTTTCTACAGCTATATTAATAGCAAAAGGATAACGAGGGATAAAATTGGACCATTAGAGAACCAGAATGGACAGCTATCTGCAGAGCCAAAAGAGATGGGGGAGATATTGAACAATTTCTTTTCTTCGGTATTCACCAAGGAGAAGGATATTGAACTCTGTGAGGTAAGGGAAAAAAGTAGAGTAGCTATGGAAACTATGAGATTCAAAGAGGAGGAAGTACTGACACTTTTGAAAATTATAAAGGTGGATAAGTCTCCAGGTCCTGACAGGATATTCCCTAGGACATTGAGGGAAGTTAGTGTAGAAATAGCAGGAGCTATGACAGAAATATTTCAAATGTCATTAGAAACGGGAATAGTGCCGGAGGATTGGCGTACTGCGCATGTTGTTCCATTGTTTAAAAAGGGTTCAAAGAATAAACCTAGCAATTATAGACCTATTAGTTTGACGTCAGTGGTGGGCAAATTAATGGAAAGGATACTTAGAGATAATATATATAAGCATCTGGATAAACAGGGTCTGATCAGGAACAGTCAACATGGATTTGTGCCTGGAAGGTCATGTTTGACAAACCTTCTTGAATTTTTTGAAGCGGTAACTAGGGAAATTGATGAGGGTAAAGCAGTGGATGTTGTCTATATGGATTTCAGTAAGGCCTTTGACAAGGTTCCCCATGGAAGGTTGGTTCAGAAGGTTCAATCTTTGGGTGTTAATGGCGGAGTAGCAAGATGGATTCAACAGTGGCTGAATGGGAGATGTCAGAGAGTAATGGTGGATGGCTGTTTGTCAGGTTGGAAGCCGGTGACCAGTGGGGTGCCTCAGGGATCTGTGTTGGGTCCACTGTTGTTTGTCATGTACATCAATGATCTGGATGATGGGGTGGAAAATTGGATAAGTAAGTATGCAGATGATACTAAGATAGGTGGTATTGTGGATAATGAAGTAGATTCTCAAAGTCTACAGAGAGATTTGGGCCATTTGGAAAAGTGGGCTGAAAGATGGCAGATGGAGTTTAATGCTGATAAGTGTGAAGTGCTTACATCTTGGCAGGACAAATCAAAATAGGACGTACATGGTAAATGGTAGGGAATTGAGGAATGCTGTGGAACAGAGGGATCTAGGAATAACTGTGCATAGTTCCCTGAAGGTGGAATCGCATGTAGATAGGGTGGTAAAGAAAGCCTTTGGTGTGCTGGCCTTTATAAATCAGAGCATTGAATATAGGAGTAGGGAAGTAATGTTAAAATTGTACAAGGCATTGGTAAGACCAATTCTGGAGTATGGTGTACAATTTTGGTCGCCTAGTTAGAGGAAGGATGTCAACAAAATAGAGAGAGTACAGAGGAGATTTACTAGAATGTTGCCAGGGTTCCAGCAACTATGTTACAGAGAAAGGTTGAACAAGTTAGGTCTTTATTCTTTGGAGCGCAGAAGGTTAAGGGGGGACTTGATTGAGGTCTTTAAAATGATGAAAGGGATAGACAGAGTTGACGTGGATAAGCTTTTCCCATTGAAGGTAGGGAAGATTCAAACAAGAGGGCATGACATGAGAATTAAGGGACAGAAGTTTAGGGGTAACGTGAGGGGGAACTTCTTTACTCAGAGCGTGGTGGCTGTGTGGAATGAGCTTCCAGCAGAGGTGGTGGAGGCAGGATCGATTTTAACATTTAAAAGTAAAGTGGATAGGTATATGGACGTGAAGGGAATGGAGGGGTATGGTCTGAGTGCTGGTAGATGGGATTAGGGGAAAACAAATGGTCGGCACGGACTGGAAGGGCCGAGAGGGCCTGTCTCCGTGCTGTAATTGTTATATGGTTTAAATTCTATTTAATTTCGTTTTTGAATAATGTAATCTGTGTAATACCTTAAATTGTATCAATATGTCTAGCATTTAATGAGCAATGATGTACACATTGTAGGCTTTCTTCCCAAGTTCCCTTCATTATAGATAAACCTATTTCGTTTTCCTGTGTTTGTCGATATATTTCCGAAGTTGGGAGTTCCCTATCCAAGATAGTATTGTATATATATGCTATTAATTTTTCTGTATTTGGGTGTTAAATTAAATTAAACAATTCATCTAATAATCCTGGTTTTCTATTTTTATAGTCTTACGTATTTGACTTAATATAGTTTCTAATTTGTAAATACCTAAATATGTTATTTGACTGCAATCCATAGATATCCTGTAACTCTTGAAATGAAAGAAATTTTCCTTTCTTGTAAAGGTGTTCTATCCTTAATTCCTAAATCATTTCAGTGTCTAAACCCCTTGTCCAATACGTAGGGCTTAAACAAAGGATTATTCATAATTGGCAAACAAAGTGACAAATTATCCATATGTAGGGTCTTAACTATTTGTTTCCAAATACGTCTATTGCTATGAATTATAGGGTTATCACCATACTTTTTTTTTGTACTTCCCTTGGTGCAAAAAGAATCAATCCTACATCAAAAGGCAAACAGTCTTCTTTTTCCATCTTTAGCCAGTTTGGCTCATCATCTAAATTTACCAACCAAAAATTCATATTTTTAATCTGAACTGCCCAGAAATAATATAAGAAATTTGGTAGTGCTAGTCCACCATTTATTTTAGATTTACATAGATGTTTTTTACTTATTCGATGATTTTTATAGTCCCATATAAAACTATTAACCAAAGTATCTATTTTTTTTAAAAGCATTTTAGGGACATCTAAAGGGATGGCTTGAAATAAATATAACAATTGTGGCAAAAAAAATCATTTTTATAGCATTTATTCTACCGATCATTGAAATAGGTAGTGTTTTCCAATATAAATTTTTTTTTTAGTTTATTTAACAATTGAGGGTAATTTTATTTAAATAGACAATAATAGGATTTAGACACATTAATTCCTAGATATTTAAATTTGTCCGTGACTAATTTAAGTGGGAATTGTTCTAGTATATTTAATTTTATTCCAGTTATAGGCATAATTTCACTTTTATCCCAGTTAATTCAATACCCAGAAAATGTGCCAAACTTAGTTATAACATTAAGTAGATTGGGAATACTAATCTCTGGTTTTGTAATATAAATTAAGATGTCATCTGCGTATAGAGATATTTTATTCATTGTAGTTTTGGTATTATAACCATATATTTCTGGTTCTGATCTAATCATTTTGGCTAATGGTTCTATTACCAGAGCAAATAGTAATGGTGATAACGGGCATCCTTGTCTACAACCCCTAAAGAGATTAAATTTTGCCAATAACATTTGATTTGTTAATATTCTTGCAGTTGGATTCGAGTATATGATTTTTACCCATTTGGAAAATCTATCCCCCAGTTGAAATTTCTGCATTATTTTAAATAAATATGGCCATTAACCTGGTCAAATGCTTTTTCAGCATCTAAGGATATGACAGCTAGTTCAATATCATTCACTCTTTTTGAGTATATGATATAGAATAGACGTCTCAGATTATAAGATGAATAGCGTTTTGGGATAAAACCTGTTTGGTCATGATGTATTAAGTTATTAATCACTAAACTTAGCCTCCGAGATAAAATTTTAGTTAGTATTTTTTGATCAGTGTTTAAAAGAGCTATTGCTCTGTATGACCCAGGGTCTTCCAAATCTTTATTAGCTTTCGGGATAAGTGTAATTGTAGATTCATTTAATGATTCTGGTAACTTTCCTTGTTCATAAGCATATTTATATATTATATGTAAACGTGGAGAGATCAGATCATAAAATTTCTTATAATATTCAACACTTAAGCCATCAAGGCCTGCGGCTTTTCCGTTATTTAATGATCCAACTGCTTCTTCAATTTCTTTTACTGATATATCAGCATTTAACAAGTCTCTACCTTCCTGATCCAAACTATTAATATGACATTCTTGTAGGAATGTTTCCATTCCATCTGATTGTCTTGCTAGTTTAGATGAGTAAAGATTTTGATAATATTGTAAAAATGTATCATTGATATCTTTTGGTAAAGTCAATATTTCTCCTTGTTCAGATCTAATTTTATGTATCATTTTCTCCTCATCTAATTTTCTAAGCTGGCGTGCCAGTAATTTGTGTGGTTTATCCCCAAATTCAAAGTGTACTTGTTTAGTCTGTTGAAAAAGTTTAATAATCTGATTTGAATATATTTTATTTAGCTTATATTTTAATTATTCAATTTTATTACTTACCCCCTTTAGAAACATAGAAACATAGAAATTAGGTGCAGGAGCAGGCCATTCGGCCCTTCGAGCCTCCACCGCCATTCAATATGATCATGGCTGATCATCCAATTCAGTATCCAGTACTTGCCTTCTCTCCATACCCCCGATCCCTTCAGCCACAAGGGCTACATCCAACTCCCTCTTAAATATGGCCAACAAACTGGCCTCAACTACCTTCTGTGGCAGAGAATTCCACAGATTCACCGCTCTCTGTGTGAAAAACGATTTTCTCATCTCGGTCCTAAAAGACTTCCCCCTTATCCTTAAACTGTGACCCCTTGTCCTGGACTTCCCCAACATCGGGAACAATCTTCCTGCATCTAGCCTGTCCAACCCCTTAAGAATTTTGTAAGTCTCTATGAGATCACCCCTCAATCTTCTAAATTCCAGCGAGTACAAGCCAAGTCTATCCAGTCTTTCTTCATATGGAAGTCGTGCCATCCCAGGAATCAGTCTGGTGAACCTTCTCTGTACTCCCTCTATGGCAAGAATGTCTTTCCTCAGATTAGGAGACCAAAACTGTACGCAATACTCCAGGTGTGGCCTCACCAAGACCCTGTACAACTGCAGTAGAACCTCCCTGCTCTTGTACTCAAATCCTTTTGCTATGAATACCAACATACCATTCGCTTTCTTCACAGCCTGCTGCACCTGCATGCCTACTTTCAATGACTGGTGTACCATGACACCCTTTGAAGGGGATATTGCATTTTCAATATCTAATTGTTTTATTTCATTTTCCAACTTTTGTTGAGTCTTTCGATTTTCCTTATTAAAGTATGCGTGTGCTGATATTATCGCACCAAGCATAAATGCTTTAAATGTAACCCAAAGCAGTGATGGTGAAATTCCAGGTTTGTCACTAGTTTCAAAAAATAATTAAATCTGTTTTACCAAGTAATCATAACAAGCCTTATTTAATATTTGGGGGTTGAAATATTGGATATTTAGATTAATATATAAGACTTATAACAACTTTCTGCTATAAGTATGTTAAGCTATTGACCGGTTCAAAGTCGGTGAACTTATAACAACTTGTTAATTCCACATGCAGTTTGCATAGACAAAGCAGCCTCTCTCTCTCTCTGCCTCCCTCTGCCTCCCACCACCTTTCCCACACATTCCGGTGCAATCTCTAAACTTCCCGAAAACTTACCACAACTTGCTCAATATCTCCCAACACTTACTCAACCCCTCTCTCTCTATTTACGTCTCCCTGCCCCTCTCGCCTTCCCCCATCCCTCCCTACACTCCCCAAGCTTTCCACAACTACCTCTAACTAATTCTCACTTACGATGACTAGCGCTCCCTTTCCCTCCCTCTACCTCGAACTCTCTAACCCTACCCCTCCCCTTCTCTGCCATGCTCCCTCTCACTCTGTCATGCAATCTGTCAAGTTCTCTGTTTGGCGTATTAACCGACTTTGTATCGGCAACTTTATAACAGCATATTAAATATAAACACAATATAAATGGATGCAATAAATTTTGTAGTTAAATGTTGGATATTAGATTAATATACGCAACTTATTGCATAACTTTCCAATATTAGTATGTTAAGCTATTAACCGATTCAAAATCGGTGAGCTTGTGGCAGCTTGTTGATTACAAATGTAGTTTACATAGACAAAGCAACCTCTCTCTATCTCCCTTCCCCTCTGCCTCCCACCGCCTTTCCCACACATTCCAATTCAATCTCTGAAACTTCCCCCAGACTTGCCAAGACTTATTCAATACTTCCCAGCACTTACCCGCACTCTCCCTCTCTTCCTCCCTCTCCCTGTCCCTCTCATCTACCCCCATCGCTCCCCAGTCCCCCGAAACTTTCCAGAACGTCCTCTAACCAACTCTCACTTACATTAATTCTCTCTGACACTACTTCACTCCCTCTCCCTCTCTCTCTCTCTCTCTCTCTACAACTCTGCCCCTACCCCTCCCCTTCTCTGCCTTGTCCCTCTCTCTCTGTCAGACAGTCTCTCGAGTTCTCTGTTTGACGTATTAACCGACTGTGTCGGCAATCTTATAACAGCATATTAAATATAAACACAGTATGGGGGTGCTCCATACTCGAAGTCGAGGCTTCTTCTTCAGAGGCTTCCTCATTTTCCACAGGGCGTTTCTTCCGAGATGATTTAGATCCTTTAGGAACTATAGGAAGTCCTCTGGGGTAACGTCTACCGGTCATTTAAAATTTAAAAGAGTTGATTTCTGATGACGTCACTTACGCGACAACAAGCGTCTGCCGGTAAATGATTTTCTTCTGTCTGTTTTGTGTATTTTCGGCCATTTTCCCGATTTTAGCAGAGTGGAGCTGAACGGCGCATGTAAGTCCTTACTGTAGGACTTGTCGAGGAACGACTCGGTTTCTGAAACATTGCCTATTTCCTTCGCTCCATAGATGCGGCTGCACCCGCTGAGTTTCTCCAGCACTTTTGTCTACCTTCGATTTTCCAGCATCTGCAGTTCCTTCTTAAAACACATGGTATTGGGGGTTGGGTACTGACATGGACAGAAAATTGGTTGGCAGACAGGAAACAAAGACACCCTTGCTATTGAGGCAATGCAGCATAGGTTCACGAGGTTAGTCCC
Organism: Okamejei kenojei; assembly: GCA_035221665.1. NCBI lineage: Eukaryota > Metazoa > Chordata > Chondrichthyes > Rajiformes > Rajidae > Okamejei > Okamejei kenojei. Next base: position 167,469,454 of record CM069131.1, read on the forward strand.
CGGGATGGCGAGACTGTCATATGAGGAAAGATTGGAAAGACTGGGCCTGTATTTACTGGAATTTAGAAGGATGAGAGGGGATCTTATAGAAACAAATAAAATTATAAAAGGACGGGCAAACTAGACGTAGGAAAAATGTTCGCAATGTTGGGGGAGTTCAGAACCAGGGGCCACAGTCTTAGAATAAAGGGGAGGCCATTTAAAATTTCGATGAGAAAAAACTTTTGATCCAGAGAGTTGTGAATTTGTAGAATTCTCTGCCACAGAAGGCACTAGAGGCCTATACACTGGATGAATATAAAAGGGAGTTAGATAGCGTTCTAGAGGCTAGCAGAATCAAGGGATATGGGGAGAAGGCAAGCACGAGTTACTGATTGTGGATGATCAGCCATGATCGCAATGAATGGCGGTGCTGGCTCAAAGGGCCACATGCCCTTTTCCTGCACCTATTTTCTAAGTTTCTATTTTTCTAGTAGGGATTAATGAGTCCTTTTCAGAATGGGAGGCAGTGACTAGTGGGGTACCGCAAGGCTCGGTGCTGGAACCGCAGCTATTTACAATATACATTAATGATTTAGATGAAGGGATTAAAAGTAACATTAGCAAATTTGGAGATGACACAAAGCTGGGTGGCAGTGTGAACTGTGAGGAGGATGGATGAGGATGGAGGGTGACTTGGACAGGTTCGGTGAGTGGGCAGATGCATGGCAGATGCAGTTAAATGTGGATTAATGTGAGGTTATCCACTTTGGTGGCTAGAACAGGAAGGCAGATTATTTTCTGAATGGTGTCAAATTAGGAAAAGGGGAAGTACAACGATATATGAGGGTCCTTGTTCATCACTCACTGAAAGTAAGCATGCAGGTACAGCAGGCAGTGAAGAAAGCTAATGGCATGTTGGCCTTCATAACAGGAGGAGTATTGGAGCAAAGAGGTCCTTCTGCGGTTGTACAGGGCCCTGGTGAGACCACATCTGGAGTATTGTGTGCCGTTTTGGTCTCCAAATTTGAGGAAGGACATTCTTGCTATTGAGGGAGTGCAGCGTAGGTTCACAAGGTTAATTCCCGGGAAGGCTGGACTGTCATATGTTAAACAAATGGAGCTACTGGGCTTGTATGCACTGGAATTTCGATGGATGAGAGGGGATCTTATTGAAACATATAAGATTATTAAGGGATTGGACACGCTAGAGGCAGGAAACATGTTCCCAATGTTGGGGGAGTACAGAACCAGGGGCCACAATTTAAGAATAAGGGGTAGGCCATATACAACAGAGGTGAGGAAAACCTTTTTCACACAGTTATGAATCTGTGGAATTCTCTGCCTCAGAAGGCAGTGGAGGCTGATTCTCTGGATGCTTTCAAGAGAGAGTTAGATAGAACTCTTAAAGATAGCGGTGTCAATGGATATGGGGAAAAGGCAGGAACGGGGTACTGATTGTGGATGAGCAGCCATGATCACAGTGATCAGCCATGATCACAGCTGGCTCGAAGGGCTGAATGACCTACTCCTGCACCTATTGTCTATTATCATTACGTGTATCAAGGTGCAGTGAAAAACGTTTGTGTGCTATCCAGAACAGATCTTACCATTCATGAGAACAATCAAACGATACACGTGCAAAGCGAGAAATACGTGAAAAATAGAGCTTTCCAGCATTGCAGCATTACTGTTCCAGAGAAAATGTCTAATGTTTGCAATGAGGTAGAGTGGAAGATCGAGACTGTACTCAAGCTTATGGGAGGATCGTTCAGTGGTCTGATAAAAAGGGGAAGATGCTAATCCTGAATCTGGTGGTATGTGCTTCCAAGCTTTTGTATCAAAAATTTCCAACATGCCTTGGTCCTCTTGTCCCTTAACCTTCTGGATGAGTCTACCATTCTAGTGAACTACATTCGATTTTTGCCTGAAAGCATTATTTTAATTTTGTTTTGTGGGTAGGATTAATTTTGTTTTGTGGAAAATTGGATAAGTAAGTATGCAGATGATACTAAGATAGGTGGTGTTGTGGATAATGAAGTAGATTTTCAAAGTCTACAGAGAGATTTGGGCCATTTGGAAAAGTGGGCTGAAAGATGGCAGATGGAGTTTAATGCTGATAAGTGTGAAGTGCTACATCTTGGCAGAACAAATCAAAATAGGACGTACATGGTAAATGGTAGGGAATTGAGGAATGCTGTGGAACAGAGGGATCTAGGAATAACTGTGCATAGTTCCCTGAAGGTGGAATCGCATGTAGATAGGGTGGTAAAGAAAGCCTTTGGTGTGCTGGCCTTTATAAATCAGAGCATTGAGTATAGGAGTAGGGAAGTAATGTTAAAATTGTACAAGGCATTGGTAAGACCAATTCTGGAGTATGGTGTACAATTTTGTTCGCCTAGTCAACAAAATAGAGAGAGTACAGAGGAGATTTACTAGAATGTAGCCAGGGTTCCAGCAACTATGTTACAGAGAAAGGTTGAACAAGTTAGGTCTTTATTCTTTGGAGCGCAGAAGGTTAAGGGGGGACTTGATTGAGGTCTTTAAAATGATGAAAGGGATAGACAGAGTTGACGTGGATACGTTTTTCCCATTGAGGGTAGGGAAGATTCAAACGAGGGCATGACATGATAATGTTAATATGCGAGGATCGCTGGTCGGTGCGGACTTGGTGGGCGGAAGGGCCTGTTTCTGCGCTGTATCTCTAAACTAAAAAAAACGTAACAAATAAATTTACATTACAGTCATGCCTTAAAGGTAATGCCGCAAACAGATGGGTCTTAATAAATAGAAGCAGGAATTAGCCATCTGTTTTTTTGAGAATCCTCTGCCACTTACCTAGGTCATGATTCATCTTACAATAGTAGGTCAATAGTCTTGTGCTGAAAGTCAGTGAATACCATTTGTATTAATCTTGCCTGTAATCAAAACCCCATGGAATAAAAATATCAGATTGTAGCATCATTGTCATGCACTAAAACACAGTAGAAAAAAAAGAGACGTTTGAAGAATTTATCTTTAGAATTTAAGTTTTTTACTTTAATTTTTAGCTACTTAAAGCCATTGAATATGTTTCTCTGCCACTAGTCCCAAAACACTTTGATATCACTTAAGTTAGCCTTGCCTAGTTTGATAGTTATCAAACTTCTAACAATGTGTGTGACCAATTATTTATGTAATGTTAAGTATTAATAAGTTCAGATTCAGCTGCTGAACCCTTGCATCATTTGCATGTTGTCAGTTTTGGTTTAGTTTAGTTCATTTTGAGATACAGCATGTAAGCAGGCTCTTTGGCCCATCAAGTCCACACTGACCATTGATCACCTATTAACACTAGTTCTATGTTATCCCACTTTCTTATCAGCCCCCTAGAGACCTGGAGCAATTTACAGAGGCCAATTAACCTTCAAACCCGCATGTCTTTGGGGTTTGGGAGGAAACTGGAGCGCCCAGAGGAAACCCTCGCGGTCGTAGGGAGAACATGCCATCTCCACACAGGCATCACCTGAGATCAGGATCGAACTCGGGTCCGTGGCGCTATGAGGCAGCAGCTCTACCAGCTGCGCCACTGTGCTGCCCGGAGAATAACCTTTCTTCTTCCAAACTTTGAATAGTTTTAAAAAGTGGAACTTCAGTTGATGGTGTTGACATTATTTTAGTAAAAGAGGAAGTTATTTTGAAATTAAATGTTATTTGTTATAAAAAATACATTAAAAAAACAATTCATTTTTCATTTGCTGGTCCCAACCCTTAATGGTCTAATAGAATACTTAATTAATTAATAATAAAATTACTTTCAAGTCATTATAAACGATAATTGTATTGTTAGGTTTTAATGCTAAACTACAAGAATATGCCAGTCTATCACTTGATATTACATGCAAAAATGTTGCACCCTTCTCCTTTCATTCTTTAAAATGGATATTGTAGGGTTCACAATCCCCAGGAGACCAAGAATGCTGATAATGGTTCAGTTTAGTTAGATAAAATGCCACCTCTTCCAAGGATGTTGAACAGTAATCCTGTTGTACTGTCGCTATAAATAGGTTGAGAGAGGTGGAGTTGGTTAACATTCAAGTGGGTGTGAAGCTATGACCCAGATCAGAGAGAGACTACATTAAAGAACAGCATCGAAGAGGGGAATAAGCATTTACTTGTTGTGGAAAATTCAAAAATAAAACTTTTAGCAAAGGAAGAGAATCATTGCAGGAGATGCTCAGGCAGTAATGGAACTAAAAAGTTCACTGAGCTGAATAATGACGAAAGATGTCGGTGTAGAATGCTACGGTTGATTGAGACAAAAGTTACCAAGGACCAGGAGTGATCAGGGATCACTGTTCCTGAAGATGTTACCTGAAACTCTCATTTGCAGTGATAACAGTAGTAGATGCTTAATTTAAGGTTGATCTGATGATGGGAAGCAACTTTTTTATGGATGTTAAAGAGGAAGTGTAAGTTGGACCAGTGACAGTTCATAATGCGTTTGCATGGGATAGAGAAAGGAAAATGGTGAAATTATTTTTAAACTGATCGTTGTGGTAGGAGGTGAATCCCCCTATGGGCAAGATAAGGTAATTGAGGAAATAAGAAAAAAGTAAGACTGGACTGACTCTACCTTCGTTAAAATAAAACCATGAGTTTCTCATATTTGTTGTTATTAGATGATGAAAGCAAATAAAATATGTTGTTATTTTTGCTTTGGAGTATGTTCCTGGAATTGAGTTCTTTTGAACACAGGTGACTGAGGCCAATTATAGTTTAGTTTAGTTTAATTTATAGATATAGTGTAGAAACAGGCCCGACGGCCCACCAAATTCGTGCCGAACAACAATCCCTGCACAGTAGCACTATCCTATACACTAGGGACAATTTACAACTTTACCAAGCCAATTAACCTACAAACCTGTACCTTTTTGGAGTTTGGGAAAACCAGAAATCCCAGGAAAAACCCACGCATGTCATGGGGAGAACGTTCAAACTCCATACAGACAACATCCATAGTCAGGATGGAACCCGGGTGTCTGGCCCTGCAAGTCAACAACTCTACTACTGCGCCACATGCCGCCCGTGATATGTTGAGTCACTACTGTATTGTGAAATGGAAATCTAAGTTGGGCCTTTCAGCTAGAGGGCTGAAGTTAGGATACATGCCAGGACAAATATGAGAAAGTGCTGATCTAGAATGGAGAAATCAAATTGGAGCTGCAAGAGTAATTGATAATTGGTGACAGCAGAAGTACCGAGAGGAATTAGTATTGGTTTACTATTTTCATGTGTACAGTGGAAACACTCTGTTTTGTGTGCTATCCAGGTAGATCATACCACAAAAGAGAAAATAAGCAGAGAGTAGAATTTAATGTAACATTTACAGAGAAAGTGTGGATAAAAAATATTTATGGGCCATAATGAGGTAGATTGGAAGATTGGGAATTCATCCCTACTAAGAGGTAAAAAACCTCAAAGTTGTTACTTTGAAATTGCATTTATAAGCGACAGAAAATATCCGTGCATCTTTCCAGAAAATGTGACCTTCATAGCAAAGCTGAGCATTTTGGATGGTATTTTTGAGTATCATAAAATGAAGAATGTTACTGCCTTGAATGAACACAACAAAACAATTTAATTTCATTTAATTCTGTACTTGGGTGCTCTCATTTCAGACAATATCTGGATTTGGCCATCACTTTGTAGCTGACTTGATACCCCATTTAGTACACGTACTGTGGAATGTTCAAGCAAGCTTGCAAACAGAATTTGTGCTAAATTGGTTCATGGCACTACCCTCAGTTAGAATTTCCTTTAGGTTTTGGATCAAAGCGATGCAAGTAGAGTAAAATACCAATATTTAGACATGTTGAAAAGCTGTTATTTAACGACATTAAGTACAGAATGGATTACTCTTGATATATATTTGCATATTGGTTTAGTACTGAAATTGGCCTCAGTGCCCTGTCACAATGTGTATGAAATAATGGAAATTTCAGGAAAATAACTGCTTCTCTGATTGTTCATTCCATTTTTTAAAGAAAATTATTTTTTTTGCAGGTTAATAAATTTCAAATCTGTATTAGCTGAATGGTATAATTTGCCACTAGATAAAAGAATAGCATGTACTCTTTTTGCAGTCTTTTCCGCTCTTGGACGTTCAAGTTACCAAACCAAGCCATGATGCAACCAGTCAATATGCTCTCTACTGTGAACCTGTAGAACTTCAAGAGAATCCTCTTTGACAGACCGAATCTCCGTAACCTTCTCAAGAAGTAGAGGCGCTGATCTGCTTTCTTTATAATTGCATCAGTGTGCTGAGTCCAGGAAAGATTGTCAGAAATATGCATGCGCAGGAATTTGAAGTTTTTGACTATCTCCACCATGATGTAAACAGGGTAGACAAATCTGAAGAAGGGTCTCGACCCGAAATGTCGCGTATCTCCTTCGCTCCTTAGATGCTGCTGCACCCGCTGAGTTTCCCCAGCCTTTTGTGTACCCTCGATTTTCCAGCATCTGCAGTTCCTTCTTTAACAACATGATGTAAACAGGATTGTGGATCCTCAACCTTCCAAAGTCTACAATCAATGTTTTGGTATTGCTGCTTTGAGAGCCAGGTTGTAGTGTTGGCACCATTTGGTCAGTCGGTCAATCTCACTTGAAAGTTGAGTAGCTGTTCTTGCCAATTTTCCCTGCGAAAACGTCATATTGACATAAGGATCAATGAGTATTGATTCTCCTTTGTTAATTCACTTAAGTTGATAGATGGACTTTGGAAATGAGTCCTTGGGAACATTCTCTCTCTCTCTCTCTCTCTCTCTCTCTCTCTCTCTCTCTCTCTCTCTCTCTCTCTCTCTCTCTCTCTCTCTCTCTCTCTCTCTCTCTCTCTCTCTCTCTCTCTCTCTCTCTGTCTCTGTCTCTGTCTCTGTCTCTGTCTCTGTCTCTGTCTCTGTCTCTGTCTCTGTCTCTGTCTCTGTCTCTGTCTCTGTCTCTGTCTCTGTCTCTGTCTCTGTCTCTGTCTCTGTCTCTGTCTCTGTCTCTGTCTCTGTCTCTGTCTCTGTCTCTCTCTCTGTCTCTCTCTCTCTGTCTCTGTCTCTCTCTCTGTCTCTCTCTCTGTCTCTCTCTCTGTCTCTCTCTCTCTGTCTCTCTCTCTGTCTCTCTCTCTCTCTCTCTCTCTCTCTGTCTCTCTCTCTCTCTCTCTGTCTCTCTCTCTTTTTCTCTCTTTTCCCCCCCCCTGCAAGAACCTTACTTTGTTTTCTTCTGTAATCCGAGGCACATTGTAATGCCCATTATGAATACGGTTTCGCTGCAGGTTTCTGTCCTTGCCCAATCACAACCAACACATGGAGACTTTTATGTCATGAGATGAGGTGACATTTGGATCCAATTCTGAGAGATGAAAGTTTGTATTTCTTCTAAAGTATTCTACTGGTTACATTTTAAGTGTTAATGTTTTTTTTCTACTTTGTTCCCAGTTGTCTGCTCAATGCAGCACGCAATGCTGTATTGAGCCACCAGTTAGGGTGCAACTTTGTGGCTTCAGGATGCTATACTGTTCAGCTATTTTTGTGTGTCAGCAATAATTATAACGACGTGTTTCTCCTGAATTTGGCCATTTCTCATGGCAGTGCACCTGAGATGTTTGCTGCCACAAATCAAACAGAAAAACTATACATCTCCTGTTAGTCCGTTGCCTAGACATTTTTCCATTATATAAAAAGCAGAAAAAAATACATCCTGCAGTTCTGTGGTTTCTCTTTATTGTTAAGAAACTTGGCTATGCTTTAATATTTCTTTGAACCCTATTTGTAAGACATTCTCAAAATGATAGCATCATTGAAAAATTTCATATTTGGCAGCTTCTTTTCTCCCAAGTGTAATAACATTATTTCAAAACCAGAAACAAGATAGGAGTTAAGCAGCATTAGTTATAAACACTTCCAATTTTGAAGTTTTCACATTTGGCTAAAACACGGGAGACCATTCAGCGATTAAATTTATGCCAACTTATTGTCTCAGATCAATCCATTCTCTCACTTAATTTCTCGGTACGTTATTCCCTCACAGATGCCCATGAACAACAATGAGTATCCCAAAAAGCACCTATACATTTACACTGCCCATTAACCTAACAACCAGTTCTTATTTGGGATGCAGGTGGAAAACGGAGCACCTAGAAAGATCAAATTCAGATTAAGCAGACTTCAGTAAGGCCTTTGACAAGGTTCCCCATGGAAGGTTGGTTAAGAAGGTTCAATCTTTGGGTGTTAATGGCGGAGTAGCAAGATGGATTCAACAGTGGCTGAATGGGAGATGTCAGAGAGTAATGGTGGATGGCTGTTTGTCAGGTTGGAAGCCGGTGACCAGTGGGGTGCCTCAGGGATCTGTGTTGGGTCCACTGTTGTTTGTCATGTACATCAATGATCTGGATGATGGGGTGGAAAATTGGATAAGTAAGTATGCAGATGATACTAAGATAGGTGGTGTTGTGGATAATGAAGTAGATTTTCAAAGTCTACAGAGAGATTTGGGCCATTTGGAAAAGTGGGCTGAAAGATGGCTGATGGAGTTTAATGCTGATAAGTGTGAAGTGCTACATCTTGGCAGGACAAATCAAATAGGACGTACATGGTAAATGGTAGGGAATTGAGGAATGCTGTGGAACAGAGGGATCTAGGAATAACTGTGCATAGTTCCCTGAAGGTGGAATCGCATGTAGATAGGGTGGCATACCTGCCAACCATTCCGATTTGGGCGGAATTCTTCCGATTTTTCCATCCCAATTCCGAATTCCGATTTTTTGTCTCAATATTCCGAGAAAAAAAATCGGAAAAAAAAACACACAGAAACTTTCTATGTGTTTTTTTTTTCCGATTTTTTTTCTCGGAATATTGAGGACAAAAAAATCGGAATTGGGATGGAACGGATGGGCCAGCCCGTTCCCGCCTCACCAACACCGACACAGCCGCCGAGGCACCCAGCTGCTCAGTGCTCGGGCGGGTAACGGAGCAGAGCAGAGCAGAGCAGGGCTGGCTGGCTGGCTGGCTGGCTCCCGGGCCGGGCATGGGGGCGGCGTGGAGCGCGGCGTGCAGATGTTGCTGACCACGGTAGGGGCGTTCGGTGCCTTCAGCTTGATGACCATCGCCGTGGGCACCGACTACTGGCTGTACTCGCGGGGCGTGTGCCGGAGTAAGGGCGGCGGGGACAACGACACGGTCCACAAGAACGAGGAGGTGATGACCCACTCGGGGGCTCTGGAGGACCTGCTGTCTGGAAGGTAGGTGGCGGCGGAGCCCGTTCCCCTGGATCCTTGGCCTGGCCCGGGCTACCTGACAGTCCCTTCGGCCCACACATCGGGACCCCCCGCGCGTCTCCCGGGACCCCGACCCTCCACTCCCCGGGACCCCGACCCTCCACTCCCCGGGGCCCCGACCCTCCACTCCCCGGGACCCCGACCCTCCACTCCCCGGGGCCCCGACCCTCCACTCCCCGGGGCCACGACCCTCCACTCCCCGGGGCCCGACCCTCCACTCCCCGGGGCCCCGACCCTCCACTCCCCGGGGCCACGACCCTCCACTCCCCGGGGCCACGACCCTCCACTCCCCGGGGCCACGACCCCCCACTCCCCGGGGCCACGACCCTCCACTCCCCGGGGCCCCGACCTGCCACTCCCCGGGGCCCCGACCCTCCACTCCCCGGGGCCCCGACCCTCCACTCCCCGGGGCCCCGACCTGCCACTCCCCGGGGCCCCCGACCCTCCACTCCCCGGGGCCCCGACCCTCCACTCCCCCGGGGCCCCGACCCTCCACTCCCCGGGGCCCCGACCCTCCACTCCCCGGGGCCCCGACCCTCCACTCCCCGGGCCCCGACCCTCCACTCCCCGGGGCCCCGACCCTCCACTCCCCGGGGCCCCGACCTGCCACTGCCCGGGGCCCCGACCCTCCACTCCCCGGGGCCCCGACCCTCCACTCCCCGGGGCCCCGACCCTCCACTCCCCGGGGCCCCGACCTGCCACTCCCCGGGGCCCCGACCCTCCACTCCCCGGGGCCCAGACCCCCTCCCCGGGGCCACGACCCCCCACTCCCCGGGAACTCTGGACGTCCTCTCCTCCCCCTCCCCCCCCCAGGGACCCCCGGCCCTTCTCCCATCTGAGCCCCGCCATCTCCCCCTGTGTCTTCCGTTCCAGCCCCTCCAAATCCCTGCCCCATGCGCGGTTCCCATGTATTCCGATACCAGAATAAACACAGTTATAACGGGGCAACTGTCCTCCAAGAGCAGAATAAACACCCCAGTCCAAGGACAAACGCACTGGTAGCCGTGTCCGGGAGAAGCGATACCTTGCTGGCGTGTTAACCCCCGTTGAAGCGCCTCTCGCACCTCTCACAGCGAGTAGCACCAACACAGCATTGTAACGCGGGAAATACTTCCCCAGCAGCAGCTGAAATCTCCACCCTGCTCTTTGACACATCTCCGGAATTGTTGTGACCTTTCTGGCAAATATACAAACAAGGGGGGGTTCTCATTGTTAACTGTCAGAGCGCAGCAGGGGGAAGTAAGCGGTAGATGAATAATAATCAGAACATGAAAACATAAGATGCCCACATCTCTCCCTCCTCCCTCCCCCCCCCCCCCCCCCCCCCCCCCCCCAACCCCCGGGCTTTACCATTCAAGAGAACACGATTGAAAGTACCACTGCCCTGTACTAAACCCACTTGCTTTGACATGCTTATGCAAACATCAATTGATCGCTCTCGCGAATATGTTCTGCGCTCAAGTCCCTGCATCTCAAATTTCCAAAGATTCACTTCTGTTCGGGAAGAAGAAATGCCTTGCCACTGCCGACCGCATTCCCAACGGCTCACACGCTAACCCTGTTTGTGAGTACCCCAGCCGCAGCACCATCAACGCGACTCCTCTCCCAACCAGCTGTGCAATCTAGTGTGTTTCAATGTGATCACTCCATTCTTCTGAACACCAGAAAGCTTGGAGTTCGCTGTAACATGACTAAACAGAACAAGCCGTCAGTGAGAATCAATTTTAAAAGGGACTTTCAGCTTCCAGACAAAAATGGACAAATTATTTTTGGTCTGTATTGCCATGAAATACATCATTTTGAAACGTGTCACTCGGGCATGAGCCAGGAATGTGAAGGGTTTTAGTGGGAAGTATCATCATATGGTTAAAAAAAAGAAAATGTTTTTTTTTAAAGTAAAACGAGACAGATGCTGGGAATCTGAAATAAAACAAAAAATGCTAGAAGATCAGACAACATCTGATCAGACAGGGAGTTAATGTTTCAGTTTGGTGCTTTTCCATCCAGAAACGAGAACGTTAGAAAGAGATCCCGTCAGCGGTGGAGTTGCTGCCTCAGCGCCAGAGACCGGGGTTCGCTCATGAATACGGGCGCGGTCTGTACGGAGTTTGTACGTTCTCCCCTGTGACCGCTTGGGTTTTCTCAGAGTGCTCCAGTTTCCTCCCACATTCCAAGGTCGTGCAGGTTTGCAGGTTAATTGGCTTCTGTAAATTGTCCCTAGGTGCAGGTTAATTGGCTTCTGTAAATTGTCCCTAGGATGTAGCACAGAACTAGTGGACAGGGGGTAGTTGATTGGCACGGAGTCGCTGGGCCGAAGGGCCTGTTTCTACGCTGTATCTCGAAAACTAAAATGAAAACATGTTTTAAGATGCAGAACATGGGTGGAGAGAAGATGGTGAAGGTCTTGACATCAGAAATAAAACAGAAAATGCTGAAAATGCTCAGCAGGTCAGGCAGCATCTGTAAAATGAAAGAAATAGTTCATAGTGAGACACAAGTAGCTGTAGATGCTGGAATCATGAGGAGAAAAAAACAAAGTGCTGGAGGATAGACACAAAATACTGGAGTAGCTCAGTGGGTCGGGCAGCATCTCTGGAGAAAAATGGATAGGTGACGTTTTGGGTTGGGACCTTTCTTCAGACTGATTTTGTGAGGGCTTTGGCTGGAAGCGAGGGAAATTCAGGACGTATCAGGGCAGCAACAGATGACCTCAAGCAGGGAGGTTTCCTGATAGGCTGATTGTTGGCTAGGAACAGTGAGCTAGATGCAGGAAGATTGTTCCCGATGTTGGGGAAGTCCAGGACAAGGGGTCACAGCTTAAGGATAAGGGGGAAATCCTTTAAGACCGAGGTGAGAAAGACTTTTTTCACACAGAGAGTGGTGAGTCTCTGGAACTCTCTGCCACAGAGGGTAGTTGAGGCCAGTTCATTGGCTATATTTAAGAGTGAGTTGGATGTGGCCCTTGTGGCTAAGGGGATCAGAGGGTATGGAGAGAAGGCAGGTACGGGATACTGAGTTGGATGATCAGCCATGATCATATTGAATGGCGGTGCAGGCTCGAAGGGCTGAATGGCCTACTCCTGGACCTAATTTCTATGTTTCTATGTTTCTACTCACAAACTGAGAGTTGACGAAGAAACTGCAGATGCTGGAGAATCGAGGGTTACACAAAATGCTGGAGAAACTCAGCGGGTGCAGCAGCATCTAAGGAGCGAAGGAGATAGGCGACGTTTTGGGTCGAGACCCTTCTTCAGACTGAGAAGGGTCTCGACCCGAAACGTCGCCTATCTCCTTCGCTCCTTAGATGCTGCTGCACCCGCTGAGTTTCTCCAGCATTTTGTGTAACCCCCCTGAGGTCACTTTCCCGCCCTCACTGACGTCACGTACCCCGCCCCTTACTGACGTCACTTGCCCCGCCCCTTACTGACGTCACCTGCCCCGCCCCTTACTGACGTCACGTGCCCCGCCCTCACTGACGTCAGACTAATAGGATTCCGATTTTTCAATCTCACAAGTTGGCAGGTATGGGGTGGCAAAGAAAGCCTTTGGTGTGCTGGCCTTTATAAATCAGAGCATTGAATATAGGAGTAGGGAAGTAATGTTAAAATTGTACAAGGCATTGGTAAGACCAATTCTGGAGTATGGTGTACAATTTTGGTCGCCTAGTTATAGGAAGGATGTCAACAAAATAGAGAGAGTACAGAGGAGATTTACTAGAATGTTGCCAGGGTTCCAGCAACTATGTTACAGAGAAAGGTTGAACAAGTTAGGTCTTTATTCTTTGGAGCGCAGAAGGTTAAGGGGGGACTTGATTGAGGTCTTTAAAAATGATGAAAGGGATAGACAGAGTTGACGTGTTTTTCCCATTGAGGGTAGGGAAGATTCAAACAAGAGGGCATGACATGAGAATTAAGCGACAGAGGTTTCGGGGTAACGTGAGGGGGAACTTCTTTACTCAGAGGGTGGTGGCTGTGTGGAATCAGCTTCCAGCAGAAGTGGTGGAGGCAGGATCGATTTTAACATTTAAGAGTAAAGTGGATAGGTATATGGACGTGAAGGGAATGGAGGGGTATGGTCTGAGTGCAGGTAGATGGGACTAGGGGAAAACAAATGGTCGGCACGGACTGGAAGGGCCGAGAGGGCCTGTTTCCGTGCTGTAATTGTTATATGGTTATATGGTTATATGGTTACAATTCAATGATTTCTGGAGTCGTTGGGACATGTAGAGGCCCTTCAGTCTACTGTCCATGCTGGCCATCCAATCCCTTTTAACATGCCTTATTCTGTAATATGCTTTTGTGACTCAAATGCTTCTCTGGACATTTACATTTTATGAGTGTTTCTTCCTTCACCATTCCCTCGTGCATTTTTTTTCCACATTCCAACCAATGTTTGGATGAAATTCCTTCTACACCTTTTTTCCCTACATCCTAAAAACCTATGTTCTTTGGTTTTAGACATACATACTCTATTTATGGCCTCCATAGTTTTGTATAGTTCTAATCAAATCCTCCTTAAGGTTTTGTATAGTTCTAATCAAGTCTTCTTCCACTGCAAGGAAAACATGTCCTTCTTAACTAAAGCACCTGTGTAATCATGTCCTTATTACAGAGTGACAACAAGAAGGGTCTCGACCCGAAATGCCACCCATTCCTTCTCTCCTGAAATGCTGCCTGTCCCACTGAGTTACTCCAGTATCTGTCAATATACTAGATTGTAGACTGTTTTCTAGCAGTGACATAATCAATATTTAATAAAATGGTACAATAACTCCCTCTGCCATTGTTCAATTAATGATCAACATCATCCTGCAGGCTACAACTACCCTTCTCTTTATCCATATAACCATATAAGAATTACAGCACGGAGACAGGCCCTCTCGGCCCTTCCAGTCCGTGCCGACCATTTGTTTTCCCCTAGTCCCATCTACCTGCACTCAGACCATACCCCTCCATTCCCTTCACGTCCATATACCTATCCACTTTACTTTTAAATGTTAAAATCGATCCTGCCTCCACCACCTCTGCCGGAAGCTCATTCCACACAGCCACCACCCTCTGAGTAAAGAAGTTCCCCCTCACGTTACCCCTAAACTTCTGTCCCTTAATTCTCATGTCATGCCCTCTTGTTTGAATCTTCCCTACCCTCAATGGGAAAAGCTTATCCACGTCAACTCTGTCTATCCCTTTCATCATTTTAAAGACCTCAATCAAGTCCCCCCTTAACCTTTTGCGCTCCAAAGAATTAAGACCTAACTTGTTCAACCTTTCTCTGTAACATAGTTGCTGGAACCCTGGCAACATTCTAGTAAATCTCCTCTGTACTCTCTCTATTTTGTTGACATCCTTCCTATAACTAGGCGACCAAAATTGTACACCATACTCCAGAATTGGTCTTACCAATGCCTTGTACAATTTTAACATTACTTCCCTACTCCTATATTCAATGCTCTGATTTATAAAGGCCAGCACACCAAAGGCTTTCTTTACCACCCTATCTACATGCGATTCCACCTTCAGGGAACTATACACAGTTATTCCTAGATCCCTCTGTTCCACAGCATTCCTCAATTCCCTACCATTTACCATTTATCAATAACAACAACAATTTTTATGTCATTTGTGAACCTGATAATCCTAAATCCTAAGATAGATACAAAAAGCTGGAGTAACTCAGCGGGTCAGACAGCATCACTGGAGATAAAGAATAGGTGACGTTTTGGGCCGAGACCTTTCTTCAGACTGAGATTCAGGGGAAAGAGAAACGAGAGATATATAAGGTGATATAGAGAAATATAGAAGAAATGAATGAAAGGTACGCAAAAAAGTAACAATGATAAAGGAAACAGGCCATTGTTAACTGTGGGCTCGGTGAAAGTGAGTTACAGACAATGAGACGCAGCAAGACGACTTTGAAGTTAGTACAATAACTTGGGTGGGGGAGGAGTGGAGAGAAAGGAGATGAAAGGGTTACTTGAAGTTAGAGAAATCAAAACTCGTATCACTGGGTTAAGCCCAAACAAAATATGAGGTGCTGTTTGCATTTGACCTCGCTCTAACAATGGAGTGAACATCCTATATTCACATTAATGTTTATAACAAACAAAAAAGGTCCCAGCACCGTTTGCTGTGGCACACCATTATTCACAAGCTTTCAACCACAAATGTAGCACTCCATCTTCTAATTTGGATCCAATTTGGAAAGGCTGGTCCTCTCTCACATCAAATCCAGCATCCCTGCCTCACTGGACTCACATCAATTTGCATCATTTGATCTGAGGGTAAATAGATCTACAGAGGATGCCATCTCTCTGGTTCTTCACACTGTCCTGACTCACCTGGAAAGACAGGGCACGTACTACATAGACTACAGCTCTGCCGTCAACAGGGTCATCCCCACCAAGCTCACCACCAAACTCCGCCAGCTAGGCCTCAGCTCGTCGATATGCGACTGGATCCTAAATTTCCTAACGGAGCGACCGCAGGTAGTGAGACTGGACCCGCACCTGCCCTCCACTACCACCCTTCGCACCGGCACAACACAGGGCTGTGTACTGAGCCCCATGCTCTACTCCCTCATCACACACGACTGTGTTCCTGCATTCGACACCAACACCATTGTCAAGTTTGCAGACGACGCAACGGTGATCAGGCTGATCACCAACGGCGATGAAACACACTACAGAGCGGAGGTGCAGAACCTGGCGGACTGGTGCTCAGATAACAACCTGTCCCTAAACACCTCTAAGACCAAGGAGCTGATTATCAACTTCAGAAGACACATAATGGGGAATACGCTCCAATCTTTATCAACGGGGACAGTGTGGAGAGAGTGTCCAGCTTTAGGTTTCTGGGCACACACATCTCAGAGGATCTCACATGGTCCACCAACACCGCTGCGCTGGTCAAGAAGGCGCAGCAACGACTGTTCTTCCAGAGAACACTGAAAAAGACTGGTCTGCCCCAACAGCTACTGACAACCTTTTACCGCGGAACCACAAAGAGCATCCTAACATATGGCATCTCTGTGTGATATCTCAGCTGCACGGAGGCAGAGAGGAGAGCTCTTCAGCGGGTCGTCCACAGAGCTCAGAAGATAATTGGGACACGGCTACCAGCCTTGGAGGGCATCTACCACACACGGTGCCTCAGGAAGGCCGTCAGCATTCACAAAGACTCCTCACACCCTTGCAATAGTCTGTTCGAGCATCTACCTTCCAGCAGACATTGCAAGGCCTTTTACGCCTGCACCTCCAGACTTAGGAACAGCTTCATCCCCAGAGCTGCTCTGAACCGGCCCTGCTGAGTACCCCCCCCCCCCCATGAGCTGTCTCGTCGCACATCCACCTGGCACAGACCTATTTGCACTTTATACTGTTTTACTGTTTTTTTAAATCTCATTTCTCTGGGTGTCTAAATTTTTAGTTAATTAAGTTATTACATCGGATGGAAGCTACATACCAAATCTCATTGTACCTCTGTGCAATGACAATAAAATATATTATTTGCCAACTTACCTTGGATTTTATGCGACGTCTTTTGGATCAGTTTCCCATGTGGGACCTTGTAAAGGTTTCAAAGTTGTATCATTATTGGATTTAAATAAGAAAGTAAGCTAATTAAGCTGTATGCTCATTTCTTGAAGTGCAATTTTAAACCCCCCCCCCCCCCAAAGACATGGTTGACACAAACGCAAAAAGTACCAAGTAATGCAACCAACGTATTCACTTTTCCTTAACAACTCTTCCTTGATTGGTTAGACTCTCCAAGGCAAGTATTAAAGTCATAAAAAATATGTTTTATCTGCTGAGTGTGGCAACCTGGTTCATAGATCCAGGCAGGTGAATGGTGGCCTAGCCTCGGACACCAGCTTACATGGATGAGATGTCAGGTCCAAGACTAATAGTAGGTGGGTTGGTCAAGATAACATGTTAATCCATGATAAATTAGTGTTTCTATTGTGTTGGTGTAATCTGTGTGCATTCCATTTAAATGTACTTTCCACATAACTTTTAATGTGGGTTTTTGGCTAGAGATGAAGATCTTAAACCTTGCACCAAGCTCATGGTCTGTCACGTGAAGTGAAGAGAGATGCTGCAATATTTGTGTTTTACTTACAAAATCTAGCTTGAATGGGTAAGAAACACCAGTGGTGACATGTCAGGAGTTTGGAAAATGACTGCAATTAAATTGATATTACACGAAGATAGAATTAGCTGTTAGGTTGTAGGTTTCTATAGGCTATGATCCAGAGCAAAAAATGGTACCTTCAGTCAAGATAATTAAAATTGGTAAATAGACATAACATGCTGGAGTAACTCAGCGAGTCAGGTAGTATCTCTGGTGAAAAAGAATAGGCGCCGTTTCATGTCAACCTTCTTCAGACTGAGTCAGGGGAAAGGGCAATTGTTGGAGGTATGAAAAGGTACAGAACAACTTGGAGGAATCCACACACATTGGAGGAACAGCACCTCATATTTTGCTTGGGCAGCTTATGAATGTTGATTTCCCTAATTTCAAGTAACTGTTGCATTTCCTCTCTCTCCGTACCTTCCCTACCCTAGGCGTCCTACTGTTTTACTGTTCGTATCCCCTCGTTATCACCTCCGCAGCCAACAATGGACCATTTTGAGCTGTTTAGCTATTGGTGCTGGTTCTGATTTGTTCTGTACCTTTTCATACCCCTGACACTGAAAAAGTGTCTAGACCTGAAACGTTGCCTATTCCTTTTCTCTAGAGATGCAGCCTGGCCCACTGAGTTACTCTAGCATTAAGTATCTTTCTTCAGTGTAAACCAGCATCTGCAGTTCCTTCCTACGTATTAATTGCAAATTAAATGTAATTGCATGTGATGGGCCAGGTGATGTCATGTGGCTATAGCATATTTAAACTGCTGAAGGTCACGGTGGTCCAGAACAAAGATGATTACAACAAAATAATTTCAGCACGGAATTGATGAACTGGAGCTCAATACATCTCAGAAGAAGAATCTGCATTTTATTCAAGGATGCAGCCCTACCATTTAGATTCGGTACTGTTGATTAGTTAGTAGTCAAGAACAGGAGGTAGTGATCACTCATGAAAGAGGTATAGGATCTAGACATAGTGTTGGAGGAACTTGAAGCCTTGTATTTGTCAAACAGATACACAGTTCTTGCAACCTGTGTGACCAAGAGCTGGGACTACAGGGAATATTATAAAACGAATGGACAAGCTAGAAAAATGTTCCCAATGTTGGGCGAGTCCAGAACCAGGGGCCACAGTCTCAGAATAAAGGGGAGGCCATTTAAGACTGAGGTGAGAAGAAATATTTTCACCCAGAGAGTTGTGAATTTGTGGAATTCCCTGCCACAGAGGGCAGTGGAGGCCAAATAACTGGATGGATTTAAGAGAGAGTTAGATAGAGCTCTAAGGGCTAGTGAAATCAAGTGATATGTGGAGAAGGCAGGCACGGGTTATTGATTGGGCACGATCAGCCATGATCACAATGGATGGCGGTGCTGGCTCGAAGGGCCGAATGGCCTCCTCCACCTATTTTCTATATTTCTATGTTTCTATGAATAAACAGGCCATATACTGTATCATAAGGGCCATTGTGCGAGTATAAAAGTAAGTGTGGTAGTGGATGGCCATGCAGGAGGACTAAAAGAGTTTCATCTGAGAGAATATGAACAGCTGGTTTGCTTTAAAAAATAGAACTGAGATCTCAATGATTTATGTCTTTCTAACCCAAACCATGTGCAAATTAGAATAAACTAAATAAGATCAGAGAGGTAAATGTACGATTCAAAGTTTAATGTTTGAGAAATGGATCTTAATTCATAAGGGCGCTGGCATTAACATTAAGGAAAGAGGAAGTTGTCCTTCAGGACATGCTTCACAGGAATTAGGTTGGGATCAATGTCATGGGTGACTAAGGCTGCAGATAATGTGGTGAAGGTTCAGATGAGGGGACATTTGGAACGTTAAGCAAGAGAACAGGGCAGTTTAATGTTAACCAGATTGGTAGAGGAAGTGGTAGAGCTTAGAAACTAGTGCAGTTGCACGTAGAGAAAAATAATTAAAAAAACAAAATTAAATCTCTTTATTTAAATGCATGGAACATTAGTGGCAAGAGACTGAATTAATGACATAAATGCATGAGTAAAATCTGACCAAGATTTGGAACTAAATATTCTGAGGTAGTTGCCGTTTTGGTAGGACAAGCAGAAAGAAAAATAATGTGGATAGCTTTGTTAATAAAAAGATTGAGCTCCAAACTATCTTCCTTTCATTAATGAAGCGTACAAAGGTCCTTCACGAATCAGCTTCCTAATGGGATATCACCAACTTCTGACAACAAGGGTCAACAAAGAGAATCTAGAAAATGTGGACAACTCCATGCGGAGTCACCTCACCAAAGGCAGGCGCTATTATGTTTTGTTGCCTTGAAGTCTTATGTTCAAGGTAAAGAATGGAGACAGCGCTTTGTGTCATAGTTCTCTTTTAATAGATCCGACTATAAAATGGCTTCTACTGGCTTCTCATTCGGAATCTGTTCCTGATCTCTAGCTCACATGACTTAACTATGTCATGCACTTAATTTGCACGTCACAACACAGTTTCAATTCTAACAATATAACATGCCCCCTTTAAAAAAAAGTTTATATTTAAATAATCTGTGTAAAACATAAATAATCTGTGTAAATTCTGTTCGTTCAAATCTGTGCATCCAGTTTCAATTTGTTTACTCTGTCTTTATATTTAATTTGGGTCACAGTATCTGGATGGTGGTTTTATGTTCTTTCTACTTCTTCTAGATTTGTTATTAATGCCAACTCTGTGTTCTTCGTCTTTTAACTCATTTGTCTTAACATCTGGCGACATCACAGATGATGTGTTTTGCGGTGATGTTGGTGTTACAGAGAAACATAGAAATTAGGTGCAGGAGCAGGCCATTCGGCCCTTCGAGCCTGCACCGCCATTCAATATGATCATGGCTGATCATCCAACTCAGTATCCTGTACCTGCCTTCTCTCCATACCCCCTGATCCCTTCAGCCACAAGGGCCACATCCAACTCCCTCTTAAATATGGCCAACGAACTGGCCTCAACTACCTTCTGTGGCAGAGAATTCCACAGATTCACCACTCTCTGTGTGAAAAATGATTTTCTCATCTCGGTCCTAAAAGACTTCCCCCTTAGCCTTAAACTGTGACCCCTTGTCCTGGACTTCCCCAACATCGGTAACAATCTTCCTGCATCTAGCCTGTCCAATCCCATAAGAATTTTGTAAGTCTCTATGAGATCACCCCTCAATCTTCTAAATTCCAGCGAGAATTGATGTGCCCCATGTTGTCAGTGTGGTTGCAGGTGTTGTGGGTGTTGATCGTGAACATCACTGGTTGACCAGGTCAGGTGTTGGCCGGATGTGGCCCATGTTCCTTCTTAACTGCTTCCCAGTCTCCGTTTCAATGATGTATGGTCTAGGAGTCTTAGCTTTTCTCACGATTTTTGCAGGTGTCCATAATTTCAGAACAGGATCCTGAGCATGAACATGCTGTCTTTTCAGCAGTTCTGGCAATGTTTTGGCCTGTCTGTTGAAATACTGACTTCCTTCAGTTTGAGCATCAGTCAGACGTTGTCGTACTTCCACCTGTTCTTGCGGAGGATGTGTTTTGTTTTGCCGGGTTGTTTTCAGCTTTTTGCCATTTAGTAGCTCTGCTGGTGTTGCTCTGAGTGACAAGAAGGCAAGATTGGGATCTTTGTGTCTCGGCATTTGATGAGCATTTTCTTCACAGCTTGGACCTGTCTTTCTATGAACCCATGTCCCCTTGGTTAGTGCAGCAATAAGGTGGTGACGATGAACTCATATTGTTCTAACAATTCCTTCAATTCTTTCTAGGCAAATTGGGTCCCATTATCACAAATCACCTTCTGAGGTATCCCTTGCTCAGCAAACAGGATCTGTACTGCTGTGGATATTGTTGATGCCCTCAGGCCTTTCACGTTTCCGATGAATGCGAACTTTGAGTAATAGCATGCTACAATCGTACCATTCTTGATTGCAGGTGAAGAAACCATACACAAGGTGTGCCGTGGCCTTGGTGGCATCTCACTGGTTATGTCTTCTTTCTGTCGTGTTTTCCTATATTTTTGGCATACGTAAGGTCATAACTGATAAGAGCAGAATAAAGCCATTCGGCCCTTCAAGTCTGCTGATCATCCCATCCCAAATCTCTCCTCATCCCATTCTCCTGCCTTCTCCCCACAGCCCCTGAAACCCGTACTAATCAAGAATCTATCTATCTCTGCCGTAAAAACATCCATTGACGTCCTCCACAGCCTTTGTGGCAAAGGATTCCACAGATTCACCACACTCTGATTAAAGAAATTCCTCCTCATCTCCTTCCTAAAGGAACATCCTTTAATTCTGGGGCTATGACCTCTAGTCCTAGACTCTCCCACTCGTGGAAACATCTTCTTCACATCCACTCTATCCAAGCCTTTCACTATTCGGTAAGTCTCAATGAGGTGTCCCCACATCCTTCTAAACTTCAGCCAATACAGGCTCAGTGCTGTCAAACGGTCATCATATGTTAACACATTCATTCCTGGAATCATTCTTGCAAACCTCCTCTGGACCCTCTCCTGAGCCAGCACATCCTTACTCAGATATGGGGCCCAAATTGTTCTCACTACTCCAAGTGCTGCCTGACCAGCAGCTTCTGGAGCCTCAGCATTACATTGTTTTGGTATTCTAGCCCTCTTGAAATAAATGCTAGCATTACCTTCTTTACTACAAATTCAAATTGCAAATTAACATTTTGGGAATCCTGCACCAGCACTCCCATGTCCCCCTGCACACCCGATTTCTAGATTCTCTTCCCCCATTTAGAAAATGATGTACGCCTTTATTCCTACTACCAAAAGGTATGACTCCATACTTTGCTGCATTGTATTTCATCTGCCTCTTCTCTGCCCACACTCCCAATATGTCCAAGTCCATCTGCAGAGTCACTGCTTTCCCTACACTACCTGGCCCTCCACGTGTTTTCGTATCATCTGCAAACTTTGCCACAAAGTCTTCAATCCTCTCATCCAAATCATTAATATACAACGTGAAGAGTAGTATCCCCAGCACCTCCCCCGGCGGAACTCCACTAGTCATTGGCAACCAACCAGAAAATCCCCCCGTTATTGCCACTCTTTGCCTTCTGCCATCCAGCCAAACTGCTATCCATGCTAGTATCCTCCCTTTGATACCATGGTGACAAGCACAAGATGGAAATTCAATGATACTTTATTGTCACATGTACCTAGATAGAGTGAAAGTCTTTGTTTTGCATACAATTCAGTAAAATCATATTATACTTAAGCACATTTGTAAATAAGTAAGAAAGTGCACAACCTAAACCAGTAACTTACCCACCACTGACATCAGGCTCATCGGCATAGGATGTTAAACCTTTTGTTCCATGGGCAGCAGCCTCTTCAAGAGGAATTTGCTGTTGTTTTAATTGGATTGTCTTAATTTTTATCTCACTGAAGTTGAATCACACCATTGGTTTAGGGGGGAATGCATCTCACTCACCATTAACATTCAGTTTCTGTGAACTGTAGCATTTAGCTAAAATTCTGTATTTTTTAATGGATGACATTATCTGTCAGCACACATGAATTTCACTTAAATCTAAAAGTGCTTCTTATCTGATTTTAATCAATGTGTTTTGATTTTAACTCTGCTTAATAAGTTGTTTTTGTGAATTCTGAAATAATTTCAAGACTGTTCAATAGCTATTCCACATAGTGATGTGAGACGGGTGAAATTACCCTTCTGCAATGTGCATGGGTATTGCTCAAAAGTTTCAAAGTGTGGTTTCCTTATACAAGTTTGTGTAAAGTATTCTCCTTTAAGAACTGTGAACTCATTTGCCTGGAATTTCATCAGTGTTTTCTTGGTGGAAGGCTATGCTATTTTTCCAGCAATTCTTCCAAATTTACAAGAGGTCATTGAGAAATCCGTCAGTAATAATTGTGCCCCATAATTCACATGATAACTTTTAGTTTTAGTTTTTTATAGATACAACGTGGAAACAGGCCCTTTGGAGTCGCGAGTCCTCTCCGACCATTGATCACTTGTTCATACTAGTTTTATGTTATCCCATCTTTTTATCCTCTCCCCACATACTAAGGGCAATTTACAGCGGCCAATTAACCTATTAACCTACTAAGTTATACGTCTTTGGGATGTGTGGGGAAACTGGAACACCCGGAGGAAACCCACGTGGTCACGGGGTGAACGTGCAAACCCCACACAGACCCGATGTCAGGGTTGGGCCTGGGTACCCATACTGTGAGGCAGCAGCTTTGCCACTATTTATTTCAGAACTTGTTTTTCTGATCATATGTTCGTTCTTATTCTCATACCTCAACGCCTCAATAAAAACACATGTGGATGCAAAGATTGCGAGCAAAATAGAATTTTAGTGTTTTATTTTCCACCTGTGCTCTGATTTTGCGGCATACAAGAAAGATGGCTGCTTGCAAGGTATTGGATATGAGCAATGTTCACTTGAAACAAACTCCAGCAGTACTGCATCTTCATAAGAAAGAGAATCAAAAGTCAAAACTAGTCTGGTCAGCAATGTTGGTGCAATGCACAATGGTTTGGAAGGCAAGCATAAAAGAGATTAATTTTCCAAACAACAGTAATAATTATGTTGTTAGTAAGTTTCAACACTGTACTTGTTTTTAATGCTTTTTGCCTGTTCTAGTAGATTACGTATTTTTATTTTTTACCATGCTTGATTAGTAGAATATCAAATGCTTTTTAATATTTTCTAATTATTGTCATTTAAAATTTTTTGGGGGTGAACAGTAAAAATAGCAACTTATTAATTGATGTCAAACGGATTCTGAATCGGTCTGTGCCTACGGCTCATTAGTTTCCAAACCTCACTTGCGTAAGTTGTATACGGTGTTAAGTACAATATTGTACATCTACTGCTGCTTCATTACCGCAGACAGGAAATCAGGGATGGGTGAGAAAAACAAGTGTCTGGCTGAGAAATATGTAAACCTATCCTTGTAACACGGTGCTGTTTTTTTTTTGCTTTCATCATTTAGGATGTGGTTGCTGGCAGAAACCAAGAACTTGCACTCTACAATTTTATTGTTACTGATGTCTGCTAATACTTTTTTTAGTTTTAATACAATAATATTCTGTTGAAAAAAAATATTTGAAAGGGAAATTAGATAAATCTGATTTTGTTTCAAATCTAAGTGTTTCTGGTAGACCCAGGCCCAAGCAGGTTTCGACAAATTTAGAAGGCATTATTCTTCATTGCAACATTATTTATTTAATAATTTGTTATTTAAGGTGACAACCATCATCCAAATGCACCTAAATTTCACATCACATTTGTGGTTTTCTATGTGGAACTATGTTTTCTAAAGAAGAACACGTAGGGTCAGTGCTCTTAATGGTCCTGCTATCAGCTGTATACCTTCCTCTTACATTCAACATCCTAAAATGCAACACTGCACCCTTTCTCAGATTCATGGCATGTCCCCAACTAATCTCACCAACTTCTACAGATGCGCCTAGAAAGCTTTTTATTGGCATGCATCACAGCATAGCTTGGGAACAGCTCCATCCTGGACTGCAAGAAATTGCAGAGAATTGTGAATGCAGCCCAGACCATTACACAAACTAACCTCCATTCCATTGACTCAATTTACACTTCATGCTGCCTCGGCAAGGCCACCAGCATAATCAAGGACGAGTTGCACCCTGGCCACCCCCTCTTCTCCCCTCTCCCATCAGGCAAAAGGTATAGAAGTGTAAAAACGTACACTTCCAGATTCAGGGACTGTTCTTTCCAGCTGTTATCAGGCAACTGAACCATCCTACCAACAATTAAAGATCATTTCTGAGCTACTGTCTACCTCATAGGAGACCCACCGAGTATCTTTGATTGCACTCTACTGGACTTTATCTTCCATTAAACATTATTCCCTTTATCATGTATCTGTACACTGTGGATGGCTCGATTGTAATCATGTATTGTCTTTCCACTGACTAGTTAGCACGCAACAAAAGATTTTCATTGTATCTCGGTACATGTGACAAAAAAAATAAACTAACTAACTAACTAAACTTACTAAACACCATCTGCTATTTCTCCACCTATTTCTGTCATTGATCTATATCCTGCCAATTACTTTGACAGCCTTCCTGGCTGTCCGCAACTACAGCAACCTTGGTGTCATCTGCAAACTTATTAACCATTCATGTCTAAGTCATTTATCTATATTGCAAATAACAGAGGTCCGAGCACAGATCTCTGCAAAGTTCCACTGGTCAAAGATCTCCAGCTAGAATCACACCCTTCCACTGCAACACTTTGTCTACTTTGAGTAAGCCAGTTCTGAATCCAAATGATCAAGCCGCTGTGGATCTCATGCATCGTAATCTTCTGGCTCAGCCTATCCATGAAGTATTTTATCAATGCCTTACTCAAACCCATGTTGACAATATCCATTGCCATACACGTATTGATCACCTTTGTCACATTCTCAAAAAACTCAATCAAGTTTATAGATATGATATGCCATGGACAAAGCCTTACTGATGGTCCCTAATTCACATCCACACGTAAGTAAATCCGATCGCAAAGAATATTCTCCAATAGCGCCTGTACCACTGACGTGAGGTTTACCAGCCTCATTTCCAGGATTATCTCTACTTCCTTTCTTAAACAAATTGCCACCCAGGAATTAGTATCAGGATACCACTGTACAGTTCCTTCAGGAAATACCTATGTACTAATGTTAATTTTCCATCGCTTGGCCAATTTCACTATCCCTTTAAATTCTATGGATTTTTTAAACCATCTTAAATGCCTTTTTAAAAGTTCATATATTTCACAAATATTTACCGCAAAAGTAAGCCTACCATGGATGTTGGAAATCTGAAATTAAAACTGAAAATACTGAGAATCATGATTGTAACTGAAAAGATATAGAGAGTAACCATTGAAATGGAAAATAAATATTAAACATTGTGGATAATGGAAAGGATTGATAGAGCTGTAGATGACCCTAAAATAGAAAATGGTAGAAGTATTAAGCAGTTCAGGCAGCATCTATGGTGACAAATAGTTAAAACTAGACAGTGCTCCCCAATGCAATATTCCACCACTCACCCATTCCCCAATGCAATATTCCACCACTCGCGCAGAGTCCCCAACTGCGCAGGCACAGCTCATTTCCCCATTATCCCCCAGCACTCCCTCCCCTCCTCTTCACCCTCCCTCTTCTTTCCCCTCTCCTCCTCCCCTCCCCAATCCCTCCCTCACCTCTCCCTCCCTCTCCTTTCCCCTACCCTCAGTCCCTCCTTCCCTCACTCCTCTCCCCTCCCTACCCCTTCCTATCCCTCTCTGCCCCACTCCTCATCACCTATCCCCCCATACTATCCCTCCTCACCTCCCCCACTGCCCTCCGCTCCCTCTATTCCCCACTCACTCCCTCCCCCACTTCACGGCCTCAGTGGTGCCCAGCCGTGGGCGCCTTCGGCTGCTTCGTCCAACCCAGGTCTCATCGGTGCGGTCTCGATGCCTCCTGGACTGCCACGTAGAACCCCGGCCGGTGACGCGGGTAGAAGCCTGGGTTGGACAAAGCAGCCTAAGGCGCCCGCGGCTGGGCACCACTGAGGTCATGAAGTGGGCTCGGCCGCTCGCCTGCTCGGCTCCAGGGAGGCGCCCGCAGACGCAGCTCCAGCCGGTGGAGCGTTAGTGATGCTCGCTCCGCTCTTTCAGCTTTATATTCTCCTCGCCGGGCACCGCCGCCCGTGACTGACAGCGGACCCAGCCAATCAGTGCGACGATGGTGCAGGAAGGGGCGTCGCCATCCCGGCGACTGACAGGAGAGACCAATCTGCGTGGCAGCAATTGATAGGACAGTAGACCAATCTATGCATGCTCGGTTTTTGAGATTTTTAAACCTTAATAAGTTTTAAAATATACCATCGATCGGAAAAAATCGTTGTGCTATCGCATACTGGTTTTGCGCAAATAGACAGAAATGCAAAACCGGAAGAGCACAAGATCAGTTATGTATAGATGAGAAAACTGTCTCTTTCCATAAATGCTGGTTGCCCTGTGGAATAGTTCCACCATTTTCTGTTTTAATATCTACTGCAGTTACATTATCACCCCTCTTCTTTGCTTTATCTCCCATAATCTATATTTTTCAACATTGGTTTTCTTTTCATTAATTACTTGAGTGCTTTTTTTGATATTGCAGGTTTAAATTGTGCATAAGTGAGATACAGATGCTGGAAGTCTGGTATAAAAATAAAGTGCTAAGAATTTCTCAGTAGATCAGGGACAGGCCTTGGAGATAGAAACAAAGTTAACATTTCAGACGGACATGAAATGTCTTAAATTGCTTCAAAATTGGACAACCAGAGAGAACATAAACATGGACATGAACCAGAATTTATGTTGGCCTTTTGAAGAACTTGGGAAAATTGGATTCAAATTTGGTTTGGTAATTGGACAGAGAGGATGGTGGAAACCTGTGAACAGTGTTCCACCATCCAGGGCTCTGTGCTGAGAGCCTACTATTTATTATTGGTCTTAACGATTTGGATATGAATGCAGGAGATATGATTAGTGACATTTTCAACAACAAAAACTGGTGGTATTGTTGATCGTGATGAAGATATTGTAGGCTGCAGGATGATATTACTCAGTTAGTAAGATGGGCAGAGCAATGGTAAATGAACTTTAAACATGTTGAGTGTGAGGCAGTACACTTTGGAAAGACTAATGAGGATAAGACATGGTAGTACCTGAGAGAGTATAGAAGAATCTTTGTGTACAAGGCCAAACATTCCTGAAGGTGGCAGCACAGGTGAATAAGGTGGTGAAGAAGGCAGACACAAAATGCTGCAGTAACTCAGCGGGACAAGCAGCATCTCCGGAGAGAAGGAATTAGTGAAGAAGGCATACAGAATACTTGCCTACTTTAGTGTAGTTTAGTTTAGAGATACAGCGCGGAAACAGGCCATTCGGCGCCTGATCGGGGAACCCCGCACATTAATGCTACCCTACACACACTTGGGACAATTTACACTTATACCAAGCCAATTAACCTACAAACCTGTCCATCTTTGGAGTGTGGGAGGAAACCGAAGATCTCAGAGAAAGCCCACGTGGTCACGGGAAAAACGTACAAACTCCGTACAGACAGCACCAGTAGTGAACCCGGGTCTCCGGCACTGCATTCGCTGTAAGGCAGCAAATCTACCGCTGCGCCACCGTGCAAATTACGATAAAATAGAAAAGCAGAGAGGTTATATTACAACTTTGTACGACACTGGTTATGGCATAGCTGGAGTACTTTGTACAGTTCTGGTTGCCACACCATGTGAAGGATGTGATTGGAGAGGGTGCTGAGGAGATTCACCAGGATGTTGATTGAGATGGACCATTTTGGTGATAGTAAGATTTTGGATGGGCTGGATTTGTTTCCTTTTAGTGGAAGTGGCTGTTAGAGGTATAGAAAATCCTGAAGGCATTGGTAGGAAAGATTGCAAGAAACTATTCCCCATGGCAAAATACTAAAATCAAAGGGCATAAATTTAAGGTGAGAGATAAAAGGTTTAGATGTATTCGGAGAAAGAACTGTTTCATCCAAAGGGCAGTTGAATTCTGAAACAGGCTAGCAGAGTAGGTGGTGGTGGCAGTTTCTTTTACAATATTTAAGAAATTGCCTGGAGCAGCATTTGATTCACCAAGGCATAGAATACTACACGTTATTCCCATTACCCCTCTGAAGAAGGGTCTCGACCCAAAACGTCACCCATTCCTTCTCTCCAGAGATGCTGCCTGTCCTGCTGAGTTACACCAGCTTTTTGTGTCTATCTTCCCTTATCCCATTTCGCAGAGACAACAACCTGGCTGCTCAATACCCGGCTTGAGATCTAACTATTCCTTTGGTTTATGTTTCATTCACAAGAAGAAGAAGACATATCTGTAATGGCTCAATTGTAATAATGTATTGTCTTTCTGCTGACTAGATAGCACACAACCAAAAGCGAGGTACATTTTCAGCACTTGCCTTCTTCTTTGCAAAGGATGTTTTAAATTTAGAATTCTCGCATTCTGAACTCTCTTCAGTTCTTCCACTATTATGCCCTCACATTTCTTCCAACCTAACGATCTCCTGCCCACGCTTTTGAACTCGATGAGGTGGTCCAGTCCGTTCCTCCAATTCTGACCCTTTGTGCCTGCCACCCACCCGCCCAAGCCAATGAAGAGCAATAATGCCTTCAGGTTTTGAGGAGCTCCCTGGAATTTCCACCTAAATCTCCTCAAAGTTGGACAATGTACATTTAATTTCCTGATGGGATTAAAGCTATGAAGCTTCATGGGATTTAGCAATTGTTGAGGACTTCTACCCAACTGTGTACTTTTGGGCTGGTGGGATAGGGTATAGAGGCAAATGATGATCATAGACCAAAGATTAGCGTATTTATTGTCCATCGGTTGCTCGACTCATTTCTGAGACAACCAATTTTACAGGTTTGAATGGACTGAGATTACGTCATCCTATCTTCATCTCCCTAGTTTTCCATTAGAAATTTTCGTAGTGTTTGTTTCTAATAGTGTGGTTTGAACTTTAAAATGCGTTAAAATAGTTAAATGCAGTTTAATGCATTCATACAGTGATCATGCGGAATTTTCAACACTTCAAAAATCTTGCATCTGTTATTTAGTTGACTGGTTTAATACTTTAACCACTAAATTATCAACCCCACAAATACTGATGCACATCACACCAGCGGGAGTCATATCTAGATTATATATTTGTTATTCACTTGTTTTAAAGATAGTAAAAGAGCAATTCCCGAAAGCAGTTTGCTCTACCTTTTCCAACACTAAACTGATAAATATGTATAGAGCTAACAGGAGATGTTTCACAAAGCATCTTGAACCCCTCTGTTGCTGTTAACTAAGACTATATATGGCAGCTGGTTAGCAGACAAACAAGGCTGTATTTAAAATATTAGTTAATTATTGCCTGACTGACTCATACTGTTCATCTGAGTTTCTGATTACTGAGTTTACAGTAAACTGTAATTAAACGTGCAAGTCATTTCTCAATTATACAAATATAGTAACTGCGGTAGTCTTAAAAAGTGCAGTGAACATCCTCGTTAAAAAATATTAGAAATGAAATATGCAAACTTGCTTTACATGTGGCTATCATTATATATTCTGCCGTATGCATTGCATTGGTTATTTTAAGCTTTTATTTTGACTAGGAGCATGTTGTATGGTGCATTTCCTTATTTCTTTGGTATGTCACCTATCATACATAATCATGCCTGTTGCGATCATACCCCTAAAACAAGATACATTTTTTTAGATTGTAGGTGATTTTTGGAAGACGAACTGGCTGGTTTCCCAGAAACAACAGAAAAAAAAAGTCAATGGAACATAATTCCATCCTGATACAATTGGGTATTTATAATGGAAATGTGAAAACATTTCAGTAATTCCAAGAAAATATTCACATTTTGAAAATTTACAGTATTTACCCAAAACAAAACTATTTTCCTTATAATCCCTAGAAGGAATGTTTAATTAAAAAAAGATTTCCAAGGAAAATAACCTTGTTTCTAGAAACTTCAGTGCAATCTAAAATGAATTGACTGAATCTAGAAATCCTGCAGATGCTACAAACCTGCTAAGCTCAGACTTTTTTCCTAATTACAACACAAATGTTCAGGAAGGAACTGCTGATTGATGCTGGTTTACACCGAAGATAAACACAAAATACTGGAGTAACTCAGTGGGACAGGCAGTACCTTTGGATAGAAGGTGACGTTTCGGGTCGAGACCCTTCTTCAGACTGAGAGTTTATCTCTTCTCCCACACTTCATCTGACACCATCATACAATCAAGCCTCTTTACTAGCTTTACCTTGCACTAAATGTTATTCCCTTATCATGTATCATGTACACTGTAAATGGCTCGATAGGAGTCATTTATTGTCTTTCCGCTGACTGTTTAGCATGCAACAAAAGCTTTTCACTGTACCTTGGTGTTCTGGGGAGCCGCGCCGTGCGACGGTAGTATACCGGGAGCTGCACGGGCCAATCCACCCGCCAAACAACCGTGCCGCCGATGACCAGAACGATGACCGAAGACCGAAACGTGCCCCACAGGCCTTCCAGGGGACTATGGTGAAGCCGGGCAGCGAGGCCTGTCTGGGCCGAAGGAGCCTCGGCGGTGGCGGCGATGGGAGCCTCGGCGGTGGCGGCAATGGGAGCCTCGCAATCAATGAGCGTGAGGTTGTAGGGGAAGATAATGGGGACCCGGCGTGGGGGGACTGCCGCGAGGGACGGTGGGAGAACAAATGGGGACTCGGTGTGGGGGCGGGGCACTCTAGTTTAGAATCCTCTCCCCAGGGGATAAGTCTGCGTTTGTTTGTTCATTTGTTCCAGTGAAGATGCTGTGCCCACAGTAGCCAGACAACAGTCGCTTGCCTTTTTCTTTTTGTTTTCACTTTTAACTTGAAGTTTTTGTGTACCTTGTGTATTGTGACTGTAGGCAGACTAATTTCCCTCCGGGGATGAATAAAGTTTTATCGTTATAGTGACTATAAACTAACGGAACTGATCTGAAGCCTGGCAAGTGACAGATGTTGACTGACCCGCTGAGTTCTCCAGCACTTTAGACAATAGGTGCACGAGGGCCCTGTACAACTGCAGAATTATCTCCTATTTGTTCCTATACTCAACTCCTCTTGTTATGAAGGCCAACATGCCATTCGCTTTCTTCACTGCCTGCTGTACCTGCATGCTTACTTTAATTGACTGATGAATAAGGATCCTCAGATCCCGTTATACTTCCCCTTTTCCCAACTTGACACCATTTAGATAGTAATCTGCCTTCCTGTTTTTGCTACCAAAGTGGATAACCTCACATTTATCCACATTAAACTGCATCTGCCATGCATTTGCCCACTCAACCAACCTGTCCAAGTTATATTTCATGGATAGCAACAGCTATTGAATAACTTACCCATGGGAACATCAATTGGTTATGTTTGAAAGGGTGTCATAGTTATCCCTGATTCTATCAACCTACATATATTTGCACAGATATTTTTGAGCAAGTATTACTAATAATGGTAAGGATTTGAAATACTTAATGATTTTCCACTTTATTTTCCTGATGTAAATCATGTATTGGGAGTCTGCTACATTCATGGTTGTGATTGCACATGCAATTTTACCTTAGATTTAAACTTTACTTTAGATTTTGGAGACACACTGCGGGAACAGGACCTTCAGCCCACCGAGTCTGCGCCAACTAGCGATCTCCCCGTACACTAACACTATCCTACACACTGGGGACAATTTATCATTTTACCGAAACCAATTAACCTACAAACCTGTACATCTTTGGTGTGTGAGGAACAGAAGCACCAGGAAAAAACCGATGTGGTCACCGGCAGAGTGTGCAAACTCTGTACAGACAACACCCGTAGCCAGATCGAACCTGGATCTGGTGCGCTGTGTCACCGCGCTGCCCTAAGATCTTTGTGCTTTTTTATCAAATTTGATTTCATTACTTATGCTCCATCACATTGCACACTACCTTTTTTCCGAGATTGGGGAATCAAGAACAGGAGGGCATAAATTTACGGTGAGAGAGGAAAGATTTAATAGGAACCTGAAGAGCAATTTTTTCACACACAACGATGCGTAAATGGAACAAGCTGCCAAAAATGTGGTTGAGGCAGTTACGATAACAATATTTAAGGAACATTAGACAGGTGCATGGGTTGGAAATGTTTTGAGGGATGTGAGTCAAATGTGGTCAAGCAGGACCAGCATAGATGTCCATCTTAATAAGCGAGTTCCGTATTCCAAAAAATGCAAGGAATCATGGGATTTGTCAAAGGCTTCTCTGCGCTGGCTGTGGGCCTGGGGGCGTCGCTTCCGTCTGATTCCCGACGTCTCTGGCCGGGATGGGTGGGTGGGGGGGGGCACTTGGGATGGGATAGGGGATGGTCCAGTGGCGGTTCGGCAGCGAATACGGCGCCGGAGACCCAGGTTCGGTTCTGGACTGACGGGACACCAGCCCGGAGCCGTGGAGTTAGCGCTGCATCTCCGCGCTGGCTGTGGGCCTGGGGGCGCCGCTCCCGTCTGACTCCCAATGTCTCTGGTGGGTGGGGTGCACCCGGGAGGGGTCGGGGATGGTCCAGTGGCGGTTCGGCAGCGATTGGGAGACCCGGGATGGATCCGGCTGCAGACGAGGCGCAGGTCTGTGTCCATGCCGCGGCACGGCCACCAAAAGTGTTTTTCACTTGTGACCTATGCCTGGGCATGCACAGTCGGAATACCAAACTTGCTTCTTGACATGGACAAACTAGGCCAAAGGTCATGTTTCCGTGCTGAATGACTCTATGACATTGCAACTATTCTAATTCTGTATAAACTGACTGGTAGGTGCAGAGTGTGAATCTGTTGACGATTTTGTTATTTCCCTTTACACAACTTTGCTCCTTCAATCCCTGCCTGGCTTCCCTTTGCATTACGCGAGTGATTTTATTGCCAAGAGTATCTCCCAATCCTTGGAGTCAGTTTGTGCATAATGCTGAACCTATTCAGTGAAGTTAATGCTGCAGGAAGTTTGCTTGGCATTATTTTGTTCTTCTTCTTGGGAATGAAACATAAACCAAAAGAATAGTTAGATCTCAAGCCGGGTGTTGGACAGCCAGGTTGGTGTCTCTGCGTCAATGTCTGCCAGGCGCTGAGCTCCATTTGGTGGGTGGTAGAGTGGGCACCCAGAGATGACATGGTTGGAGTCCCCATCTCCGGAGGTCAAACACTGGACAGCTTTTATCTGGTGAAGAGATGTAGCTGTGTAATGCAGATGAGGTTGCCTTCCACTCCTGTGAGCACTTGGTGGCTATCCAGTATGCTTTTGTCTCAGTTGGCTGGATGGATGCTAGTTGTTTTCCATGTGGGGCAAAGGAGTGACGGGACTTCAGTCGGGGTGGCCTCTGCTCCCTGCTGATAGCCTGATGGAGGAGGCGATCTGGGTCCATGGCATGACGAGATAGTGCTGGAGTTGCTGCTTGCCTTTGGATCCCTGCAGGCGGAATGCCTGCAAGTATAGAGAGCTCCTCGACTGGAGTAGGTTGAAAGCACGTAGTGATGGTTCGCAAGGTGTTGTTCTGGCTCGTGTCTACCAGGCTAGTATATCCACTTCTACTCCATACGGGTGCGCGTACTCAGCTGGGGCATACATAAGAGCTAAGGCAGAGGTGCGAAGAGTTGATGGACTGGCTCCCCAACTTGTTCCTGCCAGGCGTCGGATGAGGCCGCTATGTGCCGTGACCTTGTCGCGGGGATCAGCCAGGTGTTGACGGAATGTAAGCGACCTGTCCAGCTTTACGGCGAGCTAAGTGGGTGTTTGCTGGAAGTCGAAGCGCCTGTTGTTAATGAAGACAGCTAGCTCTCGCTTGGCTTCCTTGTTGTTTAGATGGAATGCTGTTGACACTGTTTTGCCTTCACTCAGTTTTAGACACAAATGTCATAGGTATACTGCCAAAGTCGCCATGTCTTGACTCAAGGAGCTTTCGAGTGTCTCCCACTCTTTGTGTCTCATCATGATGGCTAGATCGTCAGCATACCCATATTTTCCAGCGATGGTCTCTGGGAGATCATGGATGTACACGTTGAAAAGCAGCGGAGCCAAGACAGATCCCTGTGGGACGCCATTCTTCAGTCTACGTACCTACTCTGCTGTCAAACACTGGTCTTAAGCACAAAGCTGCAGTTTGATACCAGCTCCATGATGTAGCGTACCATGCGCCTGTCTGGCAGCACCCAAAGTAGCTTTGCAGTTAGTCCCCGGTCCCACACGGTGTCATAGGCAGCTGTCAGATCTATAAGAACAACTCCCGCCTTCTCATTTGCCTCAAAGCAGTCCTCAATGTATTGGGTGAGGAGGGTCACCTGGTCCGCAGTAGATCGACCTTGGCGGAAACCAGCCTGCTCGTGTGGTAGTTGAGGGTCTATGATGGGGTTGATACCTTCGTGGATCAGCCTCTCAAGGAGTTTGTATGGGATGCAGAGGAGCGAGATGGGCCGGTAGCTTTTAGGATCATCCTTTGGCTTGTTCGGCTTCGGGAGAGCGATGACTGTTGCACGACGCCAGATCTTTTGGATTTTGCACTTCTCCATGGAGGCCGACAAGTACTGTCGGATCCATTTTACAGCAGCGTCTCCTGACTGTAGTAGAAACTCCTGGCGTATGCTGTCAGATCCGGGAGCCTTTCCTGCTTTCAACATCTTGAGTGCTGTGGCCATTTCCTCGGAGGTGAAAGCCATTGTTAGGTCCGTATCCACTCTGTCAGTTTCCCAAGACTCGGCCACCTCTTTGCTCACTTTGCACGAGAAATCACGGTCAGAGTTTGTGAATCGACCATTCTTGACTGGTTGAGATGCGATTGCGTTGGCAGTCACTAGGCATTTGCCGGGTTTGGATGTAGCTCTGCCGGTCAGGCAGTTGACTGTGTGCCATGCTTTACGGCTCGAGTGGGTGAAGTCGATCGATTCAAGTTAGTGGAATTATCTATGATATCCTAC
The DNA here is from genome assembly GCA_035221665.1 of Okamejei kenojei. Taxonomy (NCBI): domain Eukaryota; kingdom Metazoa; phylum Chordata; class Chondrichthyes; order Rajiformes; family Rajidae; genus Okamejei; species Okamejei kenojei. The sequence continues at coordinate 167,505,392 of CM069131.1, forward strand.
TTAAACTAAACCAAGACAAAAAATTTGTCTGTTATGATATTGCCATTTATGTCACCTGATTCCTCTCTAATACATTAATTACATTACAGAATGACAACCTTCAAATAATTCTTTCTTGGGTGTAAGAATCATTATAATTTTAGAGAATCTATATCTTTGGGCACCTAGAATTAGTTTCTTCAGTTTGAAAAAAGCCAACTGGTACTCAGTACTACAATGTGAGAACATTTTAGCCAGTTGGGAAGGTTGCCATCTACTATGGAAAAACCTCTTCAGCAGGAAATAATCCCTTCCCTGTCAATTCAGTCAATAGCCACATTCAGTCTGCAGAATCAGAAGGTCATGCTCCATGCTAAATTGATCTTTTGCTGTGTAATTGAGAAGTACAAAATTGCTAAGAATACTGTTATTTGTTTGGCACCGAGGGTCTACATCTCTGCTGTATGGACCAGACTGGTACTATGGTCTTGCAAAGTTATTATCCAGTGCCATGGGAATGGATTGAGGGCAGAGCTTTAGGAAGAAACTGGAATGGTCATCTGTAGACAACCTTAAATAACACAAATCTTTTTTTTTTGTGTTTTAAATATTTTTATTGGAAAGCAGTGTCTTTCTTCATCAAAATCATTCCATTGGCAGAATTTATCATCATATGTTCCCTTCTGAAGTGGTTTACAACAGGAAGAAAAGTAAGGTATCGGAAGAAATGTTAAGTGACTTCAAATAGGAAATTGTAGCTCACTTCATCCACAAAATTGCTTTTATGATGTCTGGAGCTGACATTTTCAGTATCGCTTACGGGTTCATGTGCCAAATATGCCTGTTCTTCTTGCAAACTTAAATCAACAGAACCACACTTTTTGTAAAGGTTTTTTGTGTTAAAATTAGAGAACGAATTTTAACACAAGGTTTCTTGTGTTAAAATTAGAGAACATGAACTCACAATGTGATTTTGGTGTCCTCATATTGTCAGATGTCTCATTGTTTTGCAGCCAACTAAATAAATGACAGTTGGGCAAATGTAAATTAGAAGTTCAGTATATGAACTAATGCTGCTAAACAGATGTGTTAATGAATGCATTGATCTGGTGTAATCTGCAAGGTGACAGACCAAGATCTACGAAACAAGGACACAAAATACTGGAGTAACTCAGTGAGTCAGGCAGCAACCTTGGAGAACCTGAATAGGTGACACTTTAAATCGGGACCATTTTTTCAGACTTATTGTAGAGGGGAGGGTTCTTGAAGAGGGCAGGGCAGGACAAGGCCAGTGATAGGGTGAGGGAGGGGGGGGGGGGGGGGTGTTGTTTGTTAGACAAATGGAAGAACAAAGGCCAAAAATGAAAAGACAAAAGGTATGAGATAAGGATTGAAAATTGAAGCTAGAGGGAGGCATGTCTTTTTTTGTAAACCATCATGTGCTTCCTTCTACAATACAAGGAAGTAGTCATTCACTTTCTTAGCTGAAATAGTGTCCGTGAATTGAACAAACTACTCCTTTAATTTAGTTCAGAGACACAGCGTGGAAACAGGTCCTTCGGCCCACTGAGACAGCGCCGACCAGCGATCCCCATACACTAACACTATCCTACATGCGAGGGGCAATTTACAGCTTTTTTATAAAAGCAAATTGACCTACAAACCTGTATGTCTTTGAAGTGTGGGAGGAAACCAAAGCACCCGGAAAAAAACCCATGCGGTCATGGGAAGAACGTAAAACTCCGTACAGACTGCACCCGTAGTCAGGATCGAACCCAGGTCTCTGGTGCTGTAAGGAAGCAACTCTAACATTGTGCCACAGTGCCGCTCTAGAACGTGGAACACTACAGCAGAGAGACAGGCCCTTTGGCCCACAATGTCTGTGCGAACATGATGCCAGTTTAAACTAATTTTCCCTGCTGGCACATGATCCTTATTCCTGCATTCCCTGCGTATCCATCCATGTGCCTATCTGAAAGTATCTTAAATGCCACTCTTGTATCTATTTCTACCTCTATCTCATGCAGTGCGTTTCAGGTACCCACAACTCTTTGTGTAAAAACTTGCCCTGCACTTCTGCTTTAAATGTTGCCTCTTTCACCTTTTTGCTCTGCCCTCTAGTTATTGACAATTCCACCCTAGGGAATGAAGTCCCGACTGTCAACTCTGTCAATGCCTCTCATAATTCATATATCAGGTCTCCCCTCGGCCTCTGACGCTTCAGTAAAAACAATCCAACCTTAGTCCAACCTCTCCATATAACTAATAATCGAGTCTGCATTCTGCTAAACCTCGTCTGTACCCTCTCCAAGGCCTTCAATTCCTTCCTGTAATGGGGTGACCAGAACTACATATAATTCTCTAAATGTGGTGTAATCAGTCTTATAAAGATGCAAAATGACTTCCTGACTCTTATGCTCAATGCCCCGACCAATGAAGGCAAGCATATCATATGTCTTGTACCTCCTATGGTTCTTCCAACCTTCTGTTTTTTTCCATATTTTGAGGGTCTGGAATAGATATGTCCATTTTTTTTCACGTTGTGAATCATTTTGAAGGATGCGCCAAAACTCCTTAAAGGCACATGCTCCTGAGGTTTGGCTCTTTTCCAATTACATATTTTTTTCAGAGTCTTGTCAATGAGCATTGGAAAGTTGTTTTATCATAGGAAATGCACTGCAAGTCACTCTGCACTTCTACATAATTCATATACATATTAAAAGTCTTAAATGGAAATGCTGAAAAAATCTCTTTTCTTGCTTGCAGCATGGTAGTAACTGCTACAATACCATGACTGAAGTTAGCAGTTGGGTTACAGATGGCCAAAGTGAACTAGGAATACAGCAACTGATCCTGCTTCTTTCTTGATCCACATGGGTAGATGTTTTGCTGGGAAAATGTTTATTCAGTAAGCAATCAAAAGGTCACGAGTCACCTACTTTTTACCACACAATAGTGTTTGGGAATGAAAGCTGACTGAATAGGCGGTTTTGATGCTGATGATGTCTTTGAATCTACAACAAAAATAATTCCTGGGTGGCATGTAAATAACTTGAAACAAAAAGAGAATTCTGTTTTATGGGTCCACATGTGGTAAAAATGAGAATAATTTTAGGTCAAAAATTAGGATCAGGAGGATATAATTACATATCACTATCAGTATACTTTTTATAGATTCAAAATAGGCTCTGTAATTCCCAATAAAAGGGATCATGCAGCTTTAGAAGATGCTAATTTCAGTATTCTTTAGAAACTTGGCTTGAGGTTTGCGTTACTTTATTTTTTCAAGATTCAAGAGAGTTTATTGTCGTGTCCCAGATAGGACAATTAAATTCTTGGTTTGCTTCAGCACAACAGAATATAGTAGGCATGAATACAGAACAGATCAGTGTGTCCACATACCATTGTATAAATATATACATACATGAATAAATAAAACAGATAAAGTGCAAATAAACAGATAATGGGCTATTAATGTTCAGAGTTTTGTTTGCGTTGAGCTCAATAGCCTGATGGCTGTGGGGAAGTAGCTGTTTCTGAACCTGGACGTTGCAGTCTTCAGGCTCCTGTACCTTCTACCTGAAGGTAGCGGGGAGATGAGTGAGTGGCCAGGATGATTTTGGTCCTTGATGATGCTGCCACCGACTGTGATAGATCCCCTCGATGGTAGGGAGGTCAGAGCCGATGATGGACTGAGCAGGGTTTACTACTTTTTGTAGTCTTTTTCGCTCCTGGGCACTCAAGATGCCGAACCAAGCCACGATGCAACCAGTCAGCATGCTCTCTACTGTGCACCTGTAGAAGGTAGAGAGAGTCCTCCTTGACGTACTGACTCTCCGTAATCTTCTCAGGAAGTAGAGGCGCTGATGTGCTTTCTTTATAATAGCATCAGTGTTCTCGGATCAGGAGAGATCTTCAGAGATGTGCACGCCCAGGAATTTGAAGCTCTTGACCCTTTCCACCATCGACCCGTTGATATAAACGGGACTGTGGGTCCCCATCCTACCCCTTCCAAAGTCCACAATCAGTTCCTTGGTTTTGCTGGTGTTGAGGGCCAGGTAATTGTGCTGGCACCATATGGTCAGTCAGTCGATCTCACTTCTATACTCTGACTCATCTCCATCAGTGAGACGTACCACAACAGTGGTGTCGTCAGCGAACGTGATGATGAAGTTCGCACTATGACTGACTACGCAGTCATGAGTATAGAGTGAGTACAGCAGGGGGCTGAGCACGCAGCCTTGAGGTGCTCCCGTGCTGATTGTTATCGAGGCTGACACTTTTCCACCAATTCGAACAGTTTGTGGTCTGTGAATGAGGAAGTGGAGGATCCAATTGCAGAGGGATGCGCAGAGACCCAGTTCTGAGAGTTTGGTAACTAGCTTGGGAGGGGATGATTGTGTTAAATGCCGAGCCGTAATCTATGAATAACAGCCTGACATACGAGTTTTTGTTGTCCAAGTGGTCCAGAGCGGAATGGAGAGCCAGCGAGATCGCATCCACCGTTGATCTGTTGTGGCAGTAAGCGAACTGCAGTGGGTCCAGGTTTTTGGCGAGGTAGGAGTAGATTTGCACCATGACCAACCTCTCGAAGCACTTCATCACCACTGATGTTAGTGCCACTGGTCGATAGTTGTTGAGGCACGTCACCTTGCTCTTCTTGGGCACCGGTATAATTGATGCCCTTTTAAAGCAGGTGGGAACCTCGGACCTCAGAAGTGAGAGGTTGAAAATGTCCGTAAAAACTCCAGCCAGTTTGTCCGCACAGGTCTTTAGAACACGACCAGGTATGCCATCAGGTCCAGGCGCTTTTCGAGGGTTCACCCCTCTGAAGGATTTTCTGACGTCGGCCTCTGTGTCTGAGACTGAAATACCATCACAGCGAATGGGGGCTGGAGAAGGCACATCAGTGTTCTCCCTATCAAAGCGTGCGTAAAACGCATTGAGCTCATCAGGGTGTGATGTTTCGCCGACATTCAAGCTGCCTCCTGATTGCACCTTGTAGGAGGTGATTGCATTCAGGCCCGCCACAGCTGCCGAACATCTCTCATCCTCCAGTTTGGAGCAGAAGTCCCTTTTGTCCGTTTTGATGGCCTTACCAAGGTCGTATCTGGACTTCTTGTAGGTCACTGTATTATCAGACCTGAATGCCCGGGATCTGGTCTTCAGGAGAGTGCGGATCTCAAAGTTCATCCAAGGCTTCTGATTGGGAAACACTTGGAAGGTTTTTGTCGGGATGCAGTCCTCCACACATTTCTTTATGAAGTCTGTAACGACTGTGGCATATTCGTTCAGGTCCGTTGCCGAGTCCCTGAACATTGCCCAGTCTACAGACTCCAAACAGTCCTGGAGTTGTTGCTCTGCCCCCCCCCGACCAGCTCTGTACTGTCCTCACCTCCGGGGATGCGCTCTTTAATTGCTGCCTGTAGGCAGGAAGAAGCAGCACCGCGGTATGGTCGGATTTACCGAAATGAGGGCGAGGAATGGAGCGATAGGCATTCTTGATGGTGGTGTAGCAGTGGTCAAGGGTATTTGGTCCTCTGGTGCAGCAGGAGACATGTTGGTGGAAGCTAGGGAATGATTTTGTATGGTTTGCTTTATTGAAGTCCCCAGCAATGGTGGTAAACGCCTCGGGGTAAGGCGTCTGGTGTTTGTTGACCACGGGGGTGGGATGTAGAGGTGAATTCCCTCGGAAGGTAGAAGGGACAGCACTTCACCGCCAGATGTTCGAGGTATGGAGAGCAGGAGTTGGACAGGACTGCCACGTCTGAGCACCACGCAGAGTTGACCATGAGGCAGACGCCCCCTCCTCTTCCTTTCCCAGATGCCTGCGTATGGTCTATATGGTGGATGGAGAACCCTTCAGGCTGGACCGCTGAGTCTGGGTAGCTGAGGGTGAGTCATGTCTCTATGAAACAGAACTCAGAGCATTCCCTCAGCTCCCTTTGATAAAGCAGTCTTGCCCTTAAGTCCTCCACTTTATTTTCAAGGGACTGTACATTGGCCAGTAGGATAGTAGGGAGAGGGGGCTGAAGTCCGCCAGTCGGCCACGTTTCCGGACACAATGGAGGCTTCGCCTTTGTTTCCCGGTACTGTACTTACTGTACCTGCTGTTTCTGCGAACCTGCAGACGGCAGCTCCAGCTCCATTCCGATTAGGGATTCCCTCCCAGACGGCAGCTCCAGCTCCGTTGCTCCAGGGAAATCCTGCTCGTCGGCTCCAGAGGTGTTTCCAGGTACAGTCTCTTTGATTCCCAGTCGGGCTGGGTTCTCTCCAGCGGTCCAGAGAACGCTTGCAGTTGGAGGCTCCCTTAGCTGCGGGAGATCGCAAAATCGCTAGTGCTTTCAGCTGCACTAGCAGCTTGTCCGTTACGGCACCAATTTCTGCTGTTTTTCCTATCCAGGTAAGTTGCTTGTTGCTGTAAGTAATCTTCTTCTGTTTGGCTGTAAGCAAAAAATCACCACTGGCAGGCACCATCTTAGATCATCTGTGAGCATATGTACAGATTTTACTCTTTAAATGCCTTTCCAATTTTATTTTGAAAGGCTACCTTAATTTTTAACTTTGAAGTTTAAAAAATAACCATGAAGGAAAGAAGCTAGCATATAAAATATTCTCATTGCTAAAGTGGTTTAGATATCTGCTTATTAAATAGTGACATTGTTAATAATAGTTTGAAATGAAAATATGATACATTTCTCTATAATTTAAATTATTACTCTTGTTTCTCTTTTTCTCAGCCTGTTTGCTTTACTTTCGAAGAAGCACAACAAAGTTCTCGAACAGGCCACACAATCATTAAGTGGTTCTGTCAATGCAGAAGGGAATTCCCCAATACCCGATCACGTAAGTCTTGATAACAAAACTTCACAAATCAAAGTTGTCATACATGGAATGCTGTTGAACTTGTTTACACAAAAGAGCAGCAAGCTAGACAACAGTAACTCCACATGTATCATTGAATTTATAGAAAATTCATCTAATATTGCAGTTACAAAACAAAGAAATGTGGCTTGTGCACACTGCAGGCACAGTGCATAATTAATGGAGGGCATGAATGTATGAGAAAATAGATAGTGTACCAATCAAGCAGACACCATTGTCCTGGGTGTCGTCAAGCTCCTTAAGTGGTGTTGAAGCTCTTTTTTTGGAAATACCAGGAGATGAGACACCTGACAGATGATGCCCACATTCTGAAACGTTCTTGAAGCCAGTGTATCCATCTAGCTGATGCAGTTGAATTTCTGGTTAGTGGTCATCTTCCAGATGCTGTAAAATAATTGGCATTGGTAATACCATTGAATGCAAGAATAAAAATCCGGTTAAACCCTCTCTCTTTTGTGGAGTGAATGTTACTTCCAATTTATCAGTCTATACTTAAATGGTAGCTGGATCTTGCAATTATGGACAGTTTTGTTTTTGGATGAGCTGTGAATAGAATTGAATTGTGCATTCACTGGTGAACATTTCCATTTCTGACCTCGTGATGGAGAATCATTGAAGTAACTGAAGATTGTTGGCTCTAGGACACTGGCTTGATAAGTGTTAGGAGTGTTCGCATATATTCTTTTTATGTCTTGTGCAGCGTCCAGGCAGTGACAATAAACATTGCTGAGCTACTCCCTGTAGGTTCTTTGCTCATCTCTACAAGCTGGCAATGGAGTCTCGTTTCTTAATTTTCTAATCTACAATGGAGTCTCGTTTCTTAATTTTCTAATCTCGATGCCAACCCAAGAAACATGATGATCTGCTGTACAGCGGCAACATTGTGTCCCAACACTCATACTCACTGCCCTCGCTATGAAGCCAAGCTTACCAAATACCTTCACTAACCTAGCCACCGGAAGCACCACTTTCAATGAGCTATGGACTTGCACTTCAAGGTCCTTTGTACAGTGACATTTCTGAGTTCCTTGCCCTTTATATATCCTACTAGAATTAGATTTATCAAACTGAATTAGGTCATCCCGCTTTCTTCCATCTCCAAACCCATCTTCATCTAATCATATCAGAATTTTTCTGTGTAGTGTACTTATCTAGCTTCCCTTTAAACATGTTCATGCTGAAAACCTCAGCTGTTCTTTGTAGTAACCCATTTTACAATATATGATAAAAAGGCTGGACTCAGTAGGTCAGAAGAACGGACTTGTATTCAGTCTCGACATGAAACGTCATGAACCTGTTCTCCAGAGATGCTGCCTGACAGGCTGAGTTACTTCAGCATCTTGTTTCCTTTGCTTCTCTGCTTTTACAATATATCATCCTTTAAATGAAAAAGTTTCTCCTGAATTATCTGTTAGCTATCTGAAATATCTGTATATACAGGAGTACAATAGGATAATGTTTAATATATTAAACCAGCAGTTAGGGTGTAAATCAGTCAGAGTGTAAACTTCTGGTTCAGACGCACAAGTATAAATGGTGGGTGCAAACTTTAAATTTAAGGCACTGAAATATTTTAAACTGAGATAGTTGCAATATATTAAGCCAGTGGTTTTACGGCACTGGTAAAACCCACCAGCACGATTATCAGCAGGTAGTACCTTACCTCAAAGATCCAACGACTAAGGTTTAATCCTGAGCTCCATCCCTGTGCGTGTGGAGTATGTATATTCTGCCTGTGACTGCATTGATTTCCTCCCATATCCCAAAGATGTGCTGGGTGGTAGATTAATTGATTTACGATCATTTACCCCAGTAGAGAAATCGGGTGGCTTGATAGGTATGTGAGAAAGAATAAGTTCCAAGCAGATGAGTGGAGGAGTGACGTTGGTCTGGGAACTGATTGCCTTCCATATCAAAAGAAAGTACTTATAGATACTGTGGTCTGAACTATGTACCACATCCTGAGAAAGAATAAAATAAACAGTCATGCAGCGTGGAAACATGCCCTTTGGCCCAATTTGCCGATGCCGCCAACATGCCTCCATCTACACCAGTCACACCCGCATGTGCTTGGCCCACATCCTTCTAAACCTTTCCTAACCATGTAACTGTCCAAATTGTGATAGTACCTGCCTCAACTACCCCCTCTGGCACCTCATTCCATATATCCACTACTATTTGTGTAAAAAAAAAGTTGCCACCCAGTTTCCAGTTAAATCTTCCCCCCCCCTCACCTTAAACCTGTGTCCTCTGCTTCTTGGTGCATCTACTGTGGGTAAACAACTCTGTGCATTTACCCTATCTATTCCTCTCATAATCCTTTACAAATCTATGAGATTACCCCTCATCCTCGTGCTCCAAGGAATAGAGTTCTAGCCTGTTCAACCTCTGCCTATAGTTGAGAACTGGCAACATCCTCGTAAATCTTGTGTGCACCATTTCCAGCTTAACAACATCTTTCCTATAACAGAGTGAACACAATACTCCAAATGTGGCCTCACCAACGTCTTGTACGACTGAAACATAACCACCCAAGTTCAATACTCGGACTGATGAAGGCCAATGCGCTGAGAGCCCTCTTGACCACCTTTAAAGTTGTGACGCCAACTTTAAGGAACTATATACCTGCACTCCTAGACCCCTCTACAACACTCCACAGAGCCCTGCCATTCATGAGGTACAGTGCCCTCCATAATGTTTGGTACAAAGACCCATCATTTATTTATTTGCCTCTGTACTCCACAATATGAGATTTGTAAGAGAAAAAAAAAATCACATGTGGTTAAAGTGCACATTGTCAGATTTTAATATAGGCCATTTTTATACATTTTGGTTTCTCCATGTAGAAATTACAGCAGTGTTTATATATAGTTCCCCCCCCCCCCAATTTCAGGACATGAAAGTAGCCATGTTTAGTGTTTTGTTGCATATCTTTTGCATGCAATGACTGCTTGAAGTCAGCGATTCATGGACATCACCAGTTGCTGGGTGTCTTCTCTGGTGATGCTCTGCCAGGCCCTGCATTGCAGCGATCTTTAGCTTATGCTTGTTTTGGGGGCTAGTCCCATCACTTTTCTCTTCAGCATATAAAAGGAAGAATGTTTCTGATCTGTTGGACAGGTGTTTGGGGATTTTGCTTTATTATAGAGAGAATTCTTATGTCATCAGCTGTGGAGGTCTTCCTTGGCCTGCCAGTCCCTTTGCGATTAGTAAGCTCACCAGTGCTCTCTTTCTTCTTAATGATGTTCCCAACAGTTGATTTTGGTAAGCCAAAGGTTTGGCTGATGTCTCTAACAGTTTTATTCTTGGTTTAGTGTCATAATGACTTATTTGACTTTCATTGGTAAAACTTTGGTCCTCCATGATAAACAGCAATATATGTTTCCAAGGGTGATGGAAAGACCCTGAGAGCTCTCTTGTACCTGCATTACGGAGGCAATTAAACACAGCTGAGCAATTACAAACGCCTGGAAAACCATGTGTCCCAAACATTATGGTGCCCTGAAATGGGGGACTATGTAGAAACACAGCTGTAATTTCTACATGATGAAACCAAAATGTATAAAAATGGCCTTTAATAAAATCTGACAATGTGCACTTTAACCACGTGTGATTTTTTAAAATTACATATCTCAAATTGTGGAATACAGAGGCAAATAAATAAATGATGGATCTTTGTCTCAAAGATTATGGAGGGCACTGTAGGTCCTGTCTTGATTAGACTTTCCAAACTGCAACACCTCACACGTCTCTATTAAACTCCATCAACTATTCCTGAGCCTATATGCCCAACCGACCAACATCCTGCTGCAATTTTTGATAACCATCTCACAAAATATAAAACCTTCCAATTTAGTGTCAAATGTTACTGTCTTGGATTTATAATCTCTCGATTTGGTCTTTCCCACAAATGGAAACATTTTCTTTGTGCCTAGTCTCTCAAACCTTTTTATTAACCTAACAACATCTGTCATACTCTACATGAAATAAATCTTTGCATCCTTTCAGTGTAAATCTGCTTGTAATTTAACTAAGATTAATGGTTTCACTCAGAAGTAGGAGATAGAACGTCAAACAACTGCAGTGCAGATTACTGTTCTAAAGGTACAAGTGTTCAGGCACAAACAGACAGCCGTAGTTGTAGAATTTTTTACCTCTGCTGCCATGATAAAGATGTAACAAGGATGAGAAAAAAACACAATGTGCTAGAGTAGCTCATTGGGTCAGAGAGCATCTCTAGAAGACATTGATAGGCAACGCTTTGAGTCAGGATACTTCTGCAAACTGATTATACTTGGGGGAGAATGGTGGAAATGATGTGGGAGGCGAGACAAAGGCTGACAAGTGATTCAAGTGAGGGGGAGTTTTGATTGGCAGATGGGTGAACAAAGGTGAGATATTAAAAGGAGACAAAAGGGTGACTGATAAAAGAAGAGGAGTGTAATGTAATGCCAGAGGGAGGGATATAGGTGGAAGGGGACGGGCAGGTGGAGGGGATAATGGGGACAGGATATTGGGAGAAACAGATGCGCATCATGTTGGGTTTACTCTTGGTCAAGGATGAAAAAGTATCTTTAATTAGAATGAAAAAATGAAATAATCAGAACCTTATTTAACATAGCATTGAAATTTGAAGATAAAATTGAAAATATTGTTTCCTTTATAGCTTCAATAATGTATCAAACATTGACCTTTGGCCTGTGTACACAACATTTTTAATTTTCTAAATTGGTTCTGCAAAATATGCTAGGCCCCAGCAGAGAAAATGTATATTTTCAATGGCTAATAATATCTATATAATACAAAGGTCTGCCAATAGTTGAGCCTGGGCAGATACGAAAAATTGTTTGGAAGTAGATATGGTAATGACATCTTTCAGCATTGTAAAATGCTGTAAATAATAATATGGTTTACATACAATATGTTTCAAATCAAGTGGAATCGTGTTTAAAAGGATCTATGACTAGAAGTGCAGATCATTGCACCACTGGTGTTACAGGTTGAAACACTTTCATCCAATAGTTGGTGGTTTTATCATGTTTGAATTAGATTTTGATTCTCTCCTCGTTCTGCAATATTCGAGTTGGTGGGATAGAATCCCATAATACTAAGCATTTTCTAGTAAGTGAACATTGGTCTATTCAGCCATGGAAGGGAATCATGGATTAAATTAACCTCATGTAATTTACTTTCTGAAATTATTGATCAAAGATTACGAATAAGAGTTTTGGCAGATGTATTCATTTTTGGCAGATGTATTTATAAAACAGACTATAATTGTTCTACATTTTTTATGTTTTGTGTGTTGCAATTTTTAAAAGCTGGTTATCAAGGTGACCACTCCAAACTAAATGGTTGAAGCTTAATCACGAGCAAAGTGAATTTCAGAAAGCAATATTTTTCATGCTCTGCCCATCACATCCATCTAGATTATTTTTAAGCAAACACTGAAAATGTCTATATTAGATTCTGGCATGGGCTGATTAGTGGTGAGTGACATTTGTACCAAATAGGAGCCAAAATGTCTGTCTCCAACAAGCAGAATCTTTAATCACTTATTTAGCAGTGTTATCATCGCAGAGTTGCCCTTACTCACCTTCCTGGGGACACTATTAGCTAAAATTACCATGAAGGATCTCGACCCGAAACGTCACCCATTCTTTCTCTCCAGAGTGCTGCCTGGCCTGCTGAGTTACTCCAGCATTTTGTGTCTACCTTTCTGTGAAACCACTTCCTTTCAGATTATTTGAAATTTTGTTGGTCCTTCATTGTTGGGGCAAAATCCTGGAGTTTCCAATTCAACAGGCTTTGCTATGCAGATTTTAGATGTTCAAGAAGGAACTGCATTAACCAACCTGATCTCCCCGTGGCTCAGCACTTCAACTCCCCCTCCCATTCCGAAACCGACCTTTCTGTGCTGGGCCTCCTCCATAGCCAGTGAGCACCACCGGAAATTGGAGGAGCAGTACCACATATTCCGCTTGGGCAGTCTGCACCCCAGCGGCTTGAACATTGACTTCTCCAATTTCCGGTAGCCCTTGCTGTGTCCTCCCCTTCCCAGCTCTCCCTCAGCCCTCTGGCTCCTCCTCTTCCTTTCTTCTTCCTCCCGCCCCCCAGCTCTCCCCCCCCCCCCCCCCCCCCCGATCAGTCTGAAGAAGGGTTTTGGCCCGAAACGTTGCCTATTTCCTTCGCTCCATAGATGCTGCCGCACCCGCTGAGTTTCTCCAGCACTTTTCTCTACCATAGATTTAGGATCACAGTGTACTACATCTAACTGCTGTTTGTGTCCAACCAGCCAAAGACAGTGTTTTCAGAAGCTGCAGATGACATATCAGATTACCATCGAATCAGCAATAGTGTTTTAAAGATACAATGTCCTGTTTCCAGCTTTTAGCATTTTTACATAATTCCTGACCATCCTCTTATTTCTCGAGGAAATCTTTGTCACATAAAAATCTTTAGGTGTAAATCTGTTTCACTTTGGCAGATTTGAAAGAAATTTGTAATACTATAATTTTAATTGAGTCGGTGAAATACATGATCGGGATCTCTACAGGCAGAAATTCATTTATATTTATGCTATTTTTGCAATATTGTTGCTTTGATTTCTCACTGCTCCAAACTCTTGTCATTATTTGATTACATTGTTTTAATATAAGGGTTTGATTTAGCCTTGATCCTCCTGAAGGCATTTTCTTATTGTGCAGTCTTTGAAAGTATTCAATTCAATTCAACTTTAATGTCATTGCACAGATACAAGTATGGGTACAACGAAATGCAGTTTAGTGACAGTACGAAGTGATAGCAATATATAGGTAAATACAGATAAATAAATACAGGTGTGGAAATCTATCGGCGGGACTCCTAATTCAGCAGTGCAATGGTGTTATTATAGAAGCTACGCCTCATCCTGCTGGTGCAGGACCTGAGGCTCCTGTACCGCCTCCCCGATGGTAGGAGGGCAAACAGTCCATGGTTAGGGTGGGAGGGGTCCTTGATGATCTTCCCAGCCCGTCTCAGACACCGTTTTCGGTGGAGGGCATCCATGGCAGGGATGATGTGCTGGGCGGTTTTCACCACCCGTTGTAGTGCCTTCCTGTCTGCTATGGTGCAGCTGCTGTACCATACCGTAAAGCAGGTGGTCAGGATGCTTTCAATGGTGCATCGGTAGAAGTTGGTCAGGATCAGGGGGGACAGGTGGGCTTTTTTGAGCCTCCTCAGGAAGTAAAGGCGCTGCTGCGCCTTTTTGATCAGCTTGGAGGTGTTGAGGGACCAGGACAGATCCTCCGAGATGTGTACTCCGAGGAATTTGTAGTTGGAGACCCGCTCCACCTCAGTCCCGTTTATATGGATGGGGGTGTGTCTGCCCCCTCTGTTCTTCCTGAAGTCGACAATGATTTCCTTCGTCTTCTGGGAGTTGAGGACAAGGTTATTATCGGCGCACCAGGTTGTCAGGTGCTGGACCTCCTCCCTGTAGGCTGACTCGTCGTTGTCGCTGATCAGTCCTACCACCGTGGTGTCGTCGGCAAATTTTATGATGGCGTTGGAGCTAAACTTAGGGATGCAGTCATGGGTGAAGAGAGAGTAGAGGAGAGGACTGAGCACACAGCCCTGTGGCACGCCAGTGTTCAGTGTTATAGTGGAGGAGGTGAGGTTGTTGATCCTAACAGACTGTGGTCTGTTAGTGAGGAAGTCCAGTATCCAGTTGCAGAGGGAAGTGGAGATGCCAAGACCGCTGAGTTTGGTGATCAAGCTAGCGGGTATGACAGTGTTAAAGGCGGAGCTGAAGTCAATGAACAGCAACCTGTTGTAGGTGTTATTACTGTCCAGGTGGGTCAGGGCAGAGTGTAGGGCCGCCGATATGGCGTCCTCTGTAGACCTGTTGGACCGGTAGGCAAACTGATGGGGGTCCAGTGAGGGGGGGAGGCTGGCTTTGAGGTGAGCCAAGATCAACCGCTCGAAGCACTTGGCTATGACAGGGGTGAGTGCCACTGGCCGGAAATCGTTGAGACTCCCTGTCGCTGATTGTTTGGGCACTGGCACAATGGTAGATGTCTTGAGGCAAGTGGGGACGACACCCTGGGCCAGTGACAGATTGAAAATGTCAGTGAGGACCGGGGATAGTTGTCCAGCACATGTCCTGAGCACCTGCCAGGGGATGCCATCGGGGCCGGCAGCTTTGTGCTCATTCACCTTGCTCAGTGCATCTTGTACAGCAGAGGTGGAGAGACTGAGGGGTTGTTCACGCGGGGGTGGAGCAACTTTGATGGCTGGAGTTTTGTTGTCCTGGTCAAAGCGAGCATAGAAATGGTTTAGCTCGTCAGGAAGGGAGGCATTGTCTGAGAGGGGGGGGGGGTGTTGACTTTATGGTAATCGGCAATGGATTGTATTCAAGTGATCTTCACCAAACACTTAACAAGCTTGTCAAATTTCATTTGGTTAACATTGCTAAATTGTTCTTAATCTCAGTCACCACCTGAGGTGATCGTTGTAACAAGAATCACAATTTAGTGGCAATACAATGAAGTGTATGTATAGCGTTCACAAGTAAGCATCGCACAGTGCTACATTGAACTCTGGACATTTAACTGTAGACCTTTCTGTGCACTAAAAGAGTTTTAAGATTGATAGCAAAAAAAAATGCATATAATTTTCAGTCAGCCACATGGGCACTGTTTCATGCATAACATTTTCTGTGATCATCAAATTGACCGGAAACAGTTTGGAGTCAGTAAAGATATTGAATTTGAGTGTTCTCCATGCTTTCCAATTTTCTCCTCTCCATTTTCCTCTTTCAATGCTCCTCCCCTCCATCTGATCCTCATCTGCTTTTCTTCCTCTTCCAGTTTTTTGTTCTTCCTATTTGTTCCTACATTGCTTATTTCCATCTTCTCTCTTAACCCCTTGTTTCTCCTCCAGTTCCATAGCATTCCTCTTTGCCTTCTTTATCCCAGCATCTTCCGCTTTCCTCCTTCCCCTTTCCTTTTCCTACTATCTCTCTCTTCTTTTTCCAACTTTGCAGCCTATCTTTGTTCTTTCCCCTTTCTGCTACTCTTCTTAAACCTCTGCCTTCTAGTTCCTTCCCTTCCTGAACCGTTTTGTTCTCCTTTTGTACCTTTCTTCTTCCTCCTTTTTTGTTGTACTCCCCCTTACCCACATCCGCCTTTTCAGCCCTCAGCAAAGTG
Organism: Okamejei kenojei; assembly: GCA_035221665.1. Classification (NCBI taxonomy): domain Eukaryota; kingdom Metazoa; phylum Chordata; class Chondrichthyes; order Rajiformes; family Rajidae; genus Okamejei; species Okamejei kenojei. The sequence goes on from CM069131.1 coordinate 167,521,441, forward strand.
CACTCATTCAGCAGAGGAACATGTGAAGAGCACAAGAAACAGCAGATGCTGGTACCTTGAGCAAGGCACAAAGTGCGGGAGGAACTCAGTGGGTCAGGCACCGCCTGTCGAGGGAATGAATAGACAATGTTTCAGATTAGAACCTTTCTTCTGACTGTAGACAAAAGGGACTGAAGAAGGGTTTTGGCCTGAAACTTTGCCCATTTCCTTCGCTCCTTAGATGCTGCCTCACCCGCTAAGTTTCTACAGCATTTTTGTCTACCTTCAATTTTCCAGCATCTGCAGTTCCTTCTTGAACCTTTCTTCTTCTGATAGGAGTATGTGGTGAGAAAATTGGAAGGGAGAGGTGGGGATGGGACAAAGACTGGCAAGTGTCAGATGGATACAGGGGGATTGATTGCAGATGAGTGGAGTAAGTGACAAAGGCTGGAGATGATAAAGAGGCAAAAGGATGTAATGGAAAGAAAAGGAGTGAAATGAAAAGCCAGAGGGAGGGTCGCGGGTGGAAGGAGATAGGGCGGAGGGGATAAAGGGGGAGATAAATTGGAAATGTGTGGGGTGGGAGATGCAGGAACGAAGGAGGGATAAGGAACAGTGTGACGGGGGTGGGGGGGCTGTTGGGGTTGGGGGAGAGGGAGGGGTGAGGGGTTTTGGGAAGTTTTACTTGAAGTTGGAACATTCAGTGTTCATACTATTGGGTTGTATGCTACCTAAGCAGTAAATGAGGTGCTGTTCCACCAGTTTGCGTGTGGACTCACTCTGGCAATGGAGGAGGCCTAGGACAGATAGATCAGTATGGGAATGGAAATGAGAGTTAAAATGGTTAGTAACCGGAAACTCCAGCAGGCCTTGGCGGACAGAACACAGGTCGTCTAGTCTTGCTGGGTCTCACCGATGAAAAGGAGGCCACATCGGGTACACCAAATGAAGTAGATGAGATTGAAAGAGGTTCCTTTTCCTCCACAGATGTTGCCTGAGGATTTTATTCAAATAACAAAAAAAGGCTTGCTTCAGCTTCTTTAAAAAAAATCTATTTAAAATCAAATTTCATAATGTAATCTTTTTAAATTACGACCTATTGTTTTGAAACCTTTTAAACAGACCTCTTGATGGATTTTAGTTACCTCTAATCACTTTGTTTTGTTTTAATAGTTCCACTAAATCCAAGTTAGCTTTTGATGTTTGATAAAATTCCATTGTCAGAGAAAAATATATTTGTCAGGCTTATCACTTTCAGTGGTTCAATTGTTTTGAAATCCATTCACTCAACCCGTCCATGGTCAGACTCGGTACTATGTTTGTCTTTTCTGAAAAAACATTTGAAACTGAATTACCATTTACTGCCATTTACACAGCTCCAAAGGGTGTGCTGACTGTCTTTCTGAATTGTGCTAAGGTTCAAACAGCTATGACCCCAAGATCCATTTTAACTACTGTACTGATTAAATTATTAAAATCTTCCTTAAAAATATTAAAATCTTAATTGCTGGATCTGAATCCTTGAACACACTAGGTAACAGCAATCCGCAAGTGAAAAAGAGACGAAGGGTGTCAGATCAGATATGGGAAAAAATGACAATATATTAGCGAAATAATAAAATTAAATTAAATCTACAACTTTAAAAATTGGCTGTTAAATGTGCTCTATACACGCCTCTCCAATTCTTTATCTCTTCCACTGCAGTCCTAAAGTAAAAATTGTGATCAAATACATTTTAAAATGATAATAAATCTCTAAATCAAGTTTCCAATTAGAGCATGTGGTTTATGCAAATTCCATTTTTACAAGCACGTGCAATAATAATTTTCAGAGAAATAACCAAAATAAAATTTAGTATGGAGAGATTACTTGAGAAAGACTCACACTGAAGTTGGGCAACACTGACTTATTATTATTTTTGGGTAATTCAGAGAGAGGTTGTATGAATTAATTGAGCTGAATTGGATGTTTACTATGGAATTAACCAGTTTAACAGTCAGGTAAAGCCACTCTTCATTTAATGCATATTTGGTCCACCTTCAAAGAAATTGAGTGATTAATGAAACAGGAAATATAGACAAGATGATATTTTCTCCCCAAATAAACCATGAATAACATTTGCAGTTTTACTATATAGGACATTACTGTGTCAAATTTCAATGTACCTGCCATATTACAATATTTACATTGTGTCAGCCTCTCTGCACTTCATTTTGCAGACCACTCACTCATAGGTTTGTGATCAAGGGTGTTTTTGTGCCAAAACGTTTCTATTAAGGATAAGTGTGGCACATTCCAAATGAATTGCACATTTATGTGGAGAGACTAGATTTGTTTTCTTGTAACAGAGGAGGCTGAGGAGGGACTTTGTAGATAGAGGCATACAAAATTATGAGATGCATAGAAAGAGTTGGTTGTAAGAATCTTCTCTCCATTGCAGAGATATGCAGAGATGACCAGAAGTTTAAGGTGAGGAGTAAGGTGTTTAGACAGGATTTGAGGAAGATCCTTTTTTAACCAGATGAAGCTCGTGGATGACCATTTGAATTACCAAGTTGTACAACATTATGAGGCAAAATGTAGTTGGTCAAAACCTTTTTCCCCATAGTGGGGATATCAAAAACAAAAGGGCATGGATTTAATGTGAGAAGAAGGGAATGTGAAAGGAAATGCAGCTGCGGCTCGTCTACAGTCCGTTTGTCTTTTTTTGGTTTTCTTTTGTCCTGTTGTTTTAGTTTATTCAGTTTATATTAGTTGTGTATGTGTGGGGGGTGGGAGAAACATGTTTTTAGTCTCTTCCTTCGGGGGGGGTGCGACCTTTTCTTGTCATATTCTCTGTCTCCGTCTCCTTCTCCGTCTGTGCTGAGGCCTAATCGTGGAGCTGGCGGCCTCCAACTGGGACCGACCTTGAGGCTCCAGAGTCAGAGCCAGGACTGACCAACACTGCTGGCCAACTTCGGGGCTGTGGTGGCGTTGCGGCTGCGGCGACCCGACTTCGGAGGCTCGGCCGCGGGCCCAGTGGACTCGGCCCCGGCCCCAGTGGACGACAATGTCGGGAGCTCGCAGGTCCCAGGTTGGTGACCGGTTCTCCGGAGCTCCCGCAACAACAACTTCGTCTGCTGGACTGGAGGGTGGCAGCTTCGTCCGCCCCAGGCCGCAGTTTGAATCGGCCCATTTGTGGAGCTCGGGTTCGGGATTTACCATCACCCGGTGGGTCACAACATCGGTAGCCTGGATCGCCTCAACGCAGCGGGAGAACAAGGAGGGAAGAGACAAGGACTTTAAGACTTTTGGCTTCCATCGCAGTGAGGAGGTGCCTGGTAGACTCACTGTGGTGGATGTTAAATCTGTGTTCAGTGTGTGTTTTGTTATTTTATTCTATGTTATGACTGCAAGGCGCAAAATTTTGTTTAGACTGAAATGTCTGAATGACAATAAAGGATACTTTGACTTTTTTTGGAAAGTTTGTTTTTAACCAAATGCAGTTGATATCTGGAATGTGCTAAAATACCTTGAATGGACAGGGCATATACAGATATGGACCTAATGTAGACATATGGGATAATATAGATGGACAATCAGTCAGTGTGAATGTTGTACAGGGTTAATGACTATAAGGCATAATAGACCACAGACTAAATGCTGATCAATGAAATTAGTACAATTAGGTAGGTACTTGATGGTCAGCATAGTAGACTGAAAGACATTTTCCATAGTTGTATGACTCTGTGACTGTATTAACTGCAGCCAAACCCACTGCTTGCCATATGGATCAGTAAGACTTCACCATGTAGCCCTTGTACACCATGTAGCACATGATGAATGGAGTTGGGACACTTGTGCAGAAAGGCCAAGAATGTGGATATGAAAAAGGGTCCTGAACCAAAATGTTGCCTATCCATGTTCTCCAGAGCTGCTGTCCAACCGGCTGAGTTACTCCAGCACTGTGTTTTTGCTCAAGATTCCAGCATCTGCAGTTCCTTGTGCCTGCTGATCAGACAGCTGTGGTTTGTAAGTGGTAATAGAATCCCCTATATTTTGAGGGGGGAAAAGCCAATAATTCATGCAGTTATGTTCCATTCTTTGTGGTAGGAGAAATTACTATAATGAGTCGAATCTCCTCTGATAGTAGGGGTTGTCCTTTGAGCTAGACAGTGGTATAAGGGCAGATGTTTGAGTTCAGGGAAAAACACATGGGAGTACTATATAAAGGTAAAATGAAGACTAATCTTTGAAAATTTATCAGTTCATAGATGAAGTTGTAAATAAACATTCTGACGACTATTTCTTGAAGCTCTTTAATGTTACTTAAGACATATTTAGTAAAGGTAATGCAATTCATCATATGGTTCTTTTGATTATGCACAAATTTGACAGTTTCAGTAATTAACTGTGTTGCAAAAAGAAAACTTCAAAGCCTTAAATGCAAAATAACTTTTGAAGGAAATTAAAGGGTGCCAATGCCTTTCTCTGCCTATTTACTCCCACTCAACCCAAAATGTCTGGTATGAGTTAGCAGTGAATTTGCAGCACATTTTCTAATGCATGCTTTCTGTATGTATAATGTACAATCGAAATATAAATTGGCTATTGCAAACTAAACAATATTGAAATACGTTAAGTTATGCTATTTTTTGCTAAATTTGTGATCTTAAATGATATTCATTATTCCTTACTAACCTAAATTTATACTTGTGGCTCAGCAAAATGTCTCCAGAGTGGAGAAATACATATACTTAAGTATTTAAAATTACAGGAATTTAGAAGTAAAGGCCTTACAAATTAACCTGTGAATTCTAAAATGAAAGATTTTACATTGATCTAGTCATTCCTTCTTCAAATGCTACCAATATTTAGTTTTTTTTTGCTGAACAACTTGCAGCATTTTAATCTCTCTGTCTGATATTATCCAAGTGTAGGAAATTCAACAGTAAAGGATCTGGAAAAATATAAGCAGGTCATCAGTAAAATGTACCAGCCTCACTTACCAGTCTGACATTGTCTCTTGGAGGTTTCCGTGAGCATTGCAGACGCATTCAGGCCGTAATTGTTGGTATCTAGTCTAGTATTTGGTATGAAGTCTAGTCTAGACATCTGGTATGAAGTCTAGTGTGATGAAATTAGCTGTGAACACCAACTGAAACCACAGGTGCACTCACACCAACCAAGGTGACTATCCATTATGTTGGCACCTCTGCTTCATTGACACTGACCCCTGAAACTGATATTATTAGGGCCACTTGATTTAGTCAGTTCTGAAAGCTAACCACAGTATTTCCACAGCCAACCTTTAAAACATATAGGTCGTCCTCAGTTGATGCTGTCCTGGCCTGGATGTCTACCCTTGATCTACAACTTTAGGCTGTGCATGCCATACGCAAGAAGAAGAAGTTTACAAATGCCCAAATTGAACACGTGACAGCGTGTGGGAGACTGGTGGGATGGATTTGTCATCTGTTGCAGAGTTGCAAGCGACTGTTCTTAATGCTGGCTGGAAGAATACATTCTAGTTAACACGTCTATGTCCACTTTGTAAATCCTACACCGTCTGGCCCAACAGCAGTGTCCTATTTAAAACTATCAATAGCATTTAGAATCGAGTGCAGTAAAATCTTTGAAAAGATCATTAATAGCTTGAGATAGGCTTGAGCTAAAATTTATTAATAATCCATATCATTAGTAAGATTGGTCAAATAGGATTTAAAATGTTTCTCCAGAATATTTGTTCCCATGGGGTAATCCATTTCTGCAGGCATCTTCTGTCATGCGAGAACTTTGTTTGTGTCATATTTGCAACTTGCGAACTATTCGGGTTACAAACAATTCTCAGGAATAGAACCATGCCCATAAACCAGGGAGAACAGTTTGCAACTGAAGATGCTTGCAGAGGCATCACAACAGTGGAAATATACCATTGTTGGGTAGTCATAGCAGAAGTGGACTGGGGAAATCAAGATTTTTATAGTTGTTCATTATGAATAAAGACAGGGAATGTGGCATTGTAAAGAGGCACATGGGCTACTTGGCCAAATGTACAGGTGGACACACCATGGTTGAACTGGGGAGCACAATTAATTCGGGTCAAAGGACTGTACATTAACACCTTATAAGACAATTCATAACTTCAGTCTCAATCTTAATCATATGACTATCTTCTAATCTTTGTACTCTGCAGAATGTTTAAAATATTAACCATAAGTTAGGCTGCGTTCATTCTAGTTAGCCCTCATTAAAAATGTTGATGTAATTTGCTGCTCAGCTAGCAATAACTGTGTGGGCATTGGGTCCAGTAAACGAATGCTTGGCAGCAACTGATATTGGATAAAGGGAAATTCTCACAATAAAGATTGGGAGATCTTTCTTAGTTGCTTTCTTCAAGATCGGTAATGGATGCCATCACCACCAGGCTACAAGCTCTGGGCATTATTTATACGTTATTGTGTTTGTCAACCATCCAAAGACTTGTCCCTCCTTTAGTTTGGTATCTCTCAGTCCCTTTAAAGCTCCATCAGAGGTTACACCTTCAGCCTCTTTTTTTTGCTTTACCTGATTAGCTATCATCACCATTGAAACTGTTGATGATCGTAAGTAAGTGCAAGAAATGAAATACCCAGAAATGAAGAGGTAAATCTTGAGTTATTAAGCTGAGATTCTAAACAAATTACAGTTGCCAATGAAAAATAAGGCGGCACAGTGGCATAGAGTGTGGCACAATGGTGCAGCTGATAGAGTTGCTGCCCCTCGCAGTGCCAGAGTCACGATCTTGACCTCGGATGCTGTCCTTGTGGAATTTGCGGGTTCTCCCAGTGACACACATGGTTTTCCTCTGTTTGCTCCAGCTACCTCCCACATCCCAAAGATGTGCAGGTTTCTAGTTATTTAGCCTTTGTAAATTGCTCCTAGTGTGTAGGGAGTGGATGAGAAAGTGGGATAGAACTAGTGTGAACGGATGATTGATGGACTGTGGACGCTGTGGGTTGTATCCATGCAGTATCTCTGAAACTAAAACTACTGAATATGTGTGGCAGGTTTTCTCATCAAATTATTGCACAGAAATGGCTCAAATATTATGTTTTCCAAGCCTATCATTCCCTTCTTATCCAATTTTCATTTTTATGTACAGTTCCAGTATAACATTTCTGCATTTAAACTCTATATATTGTCATAAAAGAAAAGGATCACACAAGCTTTTAAACACCTTATTAACATATCCTGCTGTTTTTATAGATTGGTATATATACTCTCTAAGTTTGTAATTAGAGTGTAGGCTGAAAGAAATATATCATACTTCCTATCCCATCCCAAAGATCACTACTACATAATTATAACTCAACATCTATTTAATCTTGAGGAGGAAAGATGATGCAGTTAGGAGCAATGGCAAAGTGGTTAAGTTACTGGACAGTAACCAGAGCTACAGCAGCCAGAGTTTTGGACCATTGATCCTCCCATGGTAACCAACAGAATTAGATCAAAGGAATTAAAGGCTGGAATTAAAAGTAAATTTTAAAGAACCTAGACTCCGTAGCATAGTCAATAAACTGGAAAGATGTTGAAAAAGCCCATCTAGTTCACTAATGACCCTCTGAGAATGAAATCCATCTGTATGTGATACCCTATCATGGGCACCCATGTTAATCCACCATTTGGTTGACTCTTGCAGAGAGTATAAAGGAGATTTATGCAAATGTATGAAACGTGGAACAGATGCATAAAACATGGAACAATCAGTACGGGAGCATGTCAAGGCAGCGTGCTCAGCACCCTGCTCTAGTAACTCTATACCCATGACTGCATAGCCGGTCATAGTGCGAACTCCATCATCAAGTTCGCCAACGCCACCACTGGTTGGACGAATCACAGATGGGGACGAATCAGAGTATAGAAATGAGATCGACCGTCTGACCAAATAATGCCAGCACAACAACCTGGCTCTCAACATCAGTAAGACCAAGGAACTGATTGTGGACTTTGGTAGGGGAAGGATGAGGACCCACAATCATGTTTATATCAAGGGGACGATGGTGTAGAGGGTCAATAACTTCAAATTCCTGGGCGTGCATATATCAAGATCTTTTCTGGACCCAGCACGACGATGCAATTGGAAAGAATCAGCAACTCTACTTCCTGAGAAGTTTACGGAGATTCAGCATGTCGAAGAGGATTCTCCAAAACTTCTACTGGTGCACGGTAGAGAGCATTCTGACTGGTTGCATCGTGGCCTGGTTCAGCAACTTGAACGTCCAGGAGCAAAAAAAACTACAAAAAGTTGTGACCACTGCCCAGTCCATCACCGGCTTTGACCTCCCCAGCATTAAAGGGATCTATCGTATCTGCCTCCACCGCCACGGCGTTCCAGGCGCCACTACTCTATGTATTGAAAAAAATTGCCCCATACATTTCCATTAAACTTTCTCTTTCTCGCCTTTTAACTATGCCCTCTAATGTTGGACATTTCTACCCTGGTCTACCCTATCTATGCCTCTCATAATTTTATATACTTCTATGAAATCTCCCCTCAAACACAGAGGAAATAATCCAAATCTATCCAAGGCTCTCCCTGCAGCTGAAACCCTCTAATCCAGGCAGTAATCTGGTAAACCTCCTCTGCAGTCTCTCCAAAGCCTCCACATCTTTAGTGTAATGGGGCAACCAGAACTGCATGTAATACTCCAAATTTCTGGCTGTTAACACTAATTTAATTTTTTAAGAATGTATTCAACCTACTCTTGTTTTGATCGACTAAAACAGAAAAGATAATAGATTGTATTTCAAATTAAATTGTGTTTTCAACAGAAAGATTTAAATTAATTCTGTTAAATCTCCAATTGCATCCAGCCATTGAGTAGTTAATATGTAATTTTACATTGTGATACATTCATTGTAGGGATTCAAGAAAATGAATATGTTTTTAAGTGGATTTGGAAACAAAACAAAGTGCTGCTTTTCCTCTTCCCCTCTCGCCACCATGTTATTAGTTAGAAAAATAACGTTATCTTCAAATTAGTTGACTATCATCTTTCCCTTTTGGATTGGTTGTAGCGAGGGATGTGTTGTGTAAACTGTCTGACGGCTTCCAGCTGCCTGTCTCTGCTTCTTTTCCTGTTTGTATTTGGCTGTTCAGGGAAAGATTTCCATGAAAGTATTTTTTATTTGGGACATGTCGTGAGTTGGATAACTCATCCTAGCTGTTTCAAAGATTGTCCTGTTGTGCCATCCAACACATTAGATTCCTCAATTCGATTTTACCTCAATATGCAGCTCGTCTCCTTCGAGAACCTTGAAACCCCATTTAAAGTGTAACATTGCGCAAAACAGAAGTAAACAATATTGGACAATACAATAAAAGCTTTTCAATAGAAACTTCTTCCTAAAAAATAGAATTGAAACAAACTATTCACAATTCATATCTTCTTTCACTTCATTTCAATTTGCATACTTCCAGTTGATTTCATTTTTATGTGATTATTTTGTTTTGGAAGATCTGTAGACCTGCAGTACTCCCTGAACAAGAGGGAGTGAAAGATGTTTGCCCTTTCAGGCAGAGGTATGGCTATATTTGTATCCTGCCTATATATCTTCCTTTAACATCAACAAGAGTTTGAACGTGGATCAGTCGCACTTCCTTAAGCAATTTATGAAACACAAGTGAGCTATGGAGATTTTCTTTTTCTTAAATGGTTGTCAATGGCATCTTTTATATCCTTTAGCAACAATAAAGTATCAGAAATACAATTTAAAAGCAGGCTCTTATTTAATTTGAATCATTGTCCTGAGTATAGTGGGAAATAAATCTTCATTTGCAGAATCTTTTCTTACATCAAATCAGTCAGGCCCAAAATCAGCACAGGTGGAATGAGTGATTTCTGGCTATGCATGAAGTCTTTTCAGTATTTCACCAGTGCATAACAGAAAACAATAGACTCAAATGCTTAAAACTTTTAGAAGCATACAGAAAAAGAGCTGCAATTGGAAAATTTGCAGATCTAAACAAGCAGTACATTTGGCGTTACAAGCATTTCTCTCATAAGTTTACCTTCCTTTGGACAGGTGGACTTTGGACAGGTACATGCAGGAAGAGTTTAGAGAGATATTGGTCCAAAACAGGCAAATAGGACTACCTATGCAAGAACTGAAAAACGACACAAAAAGCTGGAGTAACTCAGCAGGTCAAACAGCATGTCGAGTGGTCGCGTCATCGAGTGTGGCAGCCTCGCCAGCAGCTGTCTGTCCTTTCATTCTTTTTGTAATGTTTTGTCTGTCTAAAAGTTTGTTTTTGGAGGTCTTTTAGTATTTTTCTATGTGGGGGGTGGGGGGGGAGGGGAAACCATCTCAGTCACTACCTGGTCGAGGATGCGTCTATTCTCCGATACACATCTTCGCCCCCCCCCCCCCCCCCCCTCACAGCCTACCATCTCGATTGGCGCAGCCTTTCCTGCCGGAGACCGGCCAGACCTTCAGCTTGGCCAATAGACAATAGGTGCAGGAGTAGGTCATTCGGCCCTTCGAGCCAGCACTGCCATTCAATATGATCATGGCAGATCGTCCCCAATCAGTACCCCGGTCCTGCCTTCTCCAATGTAGAGAAGTTGACACCTGGAACAGCGGATATAGTAAATGAGGTTGGAGGAGGTGCAAGTGAACCTCTGCCTAACCTGGAAAAACTGTTTAGGTCTTTGGATGGAGTCGAGGGGGCAGGTAAAAGAACAGGTGTTGCATCCCCTGCGGTTGTAGGGAATGTACCTTGGGAAGGGGTGGTTTGGGTGGGAAGGGACGAGTTGACCAGGGAGTTACGGAGGGAACGGTCTCTGTCCTTGTTACGAAAGGGGGCAGGGGGAGTAAGAGCGGAGCTGCGGAAAATCGAGGAGACCCTAGTGAGAGCCTCATCTATAATGGAAGAGGGGAGCCCCCGTTCCCTAAAGAATGAGGACTTCTCCGATGCAGATGCGGCGTAGGCGGAGGAACTGGGAGTAGGGGATAGAGTCTTTACAGGAAGCAGCGTGGGAAGACGTGTAGTCAAGATAGCTATTGGATTCGTCGATGATTTGTAGTAGATATCGGTCTATTATCTGTTTCCTGTGATGGAACGGTAGGGAGATGTCGGAGATGGTCCAAATGAATTTCAGTACAGGATGGAAATTAGTGGTAAAGTTGATGAAGTGCAGGATGGAAATTAGTGGTACACAGAAAGAAATTAGTGATGTTGTTGATAGTGAAGAGAGTGGCCTTAGGCTACAGGATGGCATTGATTAGTTGGTAAGAGAGGTAGAGCAAAGAAAGATGGAAATATGGATCCTGGTAAATGTGAGATGGTGCATTTTCAGGGGATTGATAAGGGGAGGATACACACATGAATGGTAGTGCCCCAGAGCTTATTTATGAACAGAGAGATCTTAATGTACTTGGCCAAGGATTCCTCAAGGTGGCAGCACAGGTAGAAAAGATAGCAAAGAAGGCATTCGGGATGTTTGCCTTTTCATTAGCTGAGGCAAAGAACATAAGAGCATAGCAAAACTTTATAAAACTTTTGTTAAGCCACAAAAGGAGTACTGTGAGCAGTTTAGTTGCCACGTTGTAAAATGAACATAATTGCACTGTATGCTATGCAGAGGAGGTTTTGCCAGAATATGGCCTGGAATGCAGCATTTCTATTTTGAGAACAGAGTGAAGAGGCTGCTTTTGATTTTCCGTGGAATGGAGAAGAAGGTTGAGGAAAAACATGATTTAAGTGTCCAAAACAACAAGAGCATGGTTGTTGCAGATACAAAGAAACTTATTTCCATAAAAGTGTCTAAAACGAGTAGCAACAGGTTTGAGAGAGTCAAGTCCCCTCTAAACCTTTTGTTCACTAAGTGGGACCCGTTGGGTCCCACGTTCACACCGGAGGGCTGGTCCCCCAATGCAATATTTCACCTCTCCACCAATTCCAATATGGGGCTGGTTCTGGAGCGCTAGCATGGGTGTTGTGGGTCAAGCCAAGTCAAGCACAGTGAGTGCAGGGTCAACAATCCATTTCAATCCACTTTCATGTCAAGTCAATCAATTTCAAATCAAATCAAGCATAGGGCAGGCAGGGTCAGCCAACAATACAATCCATTTGCTTTCATTTCAGGTGAGCTCAAGCAAAGCAAAGGCAAATCAAAAGCAAAAGCACAGGGCAGGCAGGGCCAGCCAACAATACAATCCATTTGCTTTCATTTCAGGTGAGCAAAGCAAAGGCAAAGCAAAAGCACATGGCAGGCCAAACAACTCATTTCATTTCATTAAGGGCTAACAAATCATTTATTTCAAGCATATTAAGGGTTAACAAATCATTCATTGCAAGCACATTGCTGGCGAGCAAATAATTTATTGCAAGCACATTAAGTGTTAACCATCATTCATTGCACGCACATTGCTGGACAACAAAACAACACAATAGAAAGGAAGGACATTAGCTTGGAGGATGTGGAATCGATATGGGTAGAGCTGCGAAACACTAAGGGGCAGTAAACGCTAGTGGGAGCTGTGTACAGGCCACCTAACAGTAGTAGTGGAGTTGGGGATGACATCAAACAGGAAATTAGAAATGCGTGCAACAAAGGTAAAACCGTTATAATGGGTGACTTCAATCTACATATAGATTGGGTGAATCAAATTGGCAGGGGTGCTGAGGAATAGGATTTCTTGGAATGTATGCGGGATAGTTTTCTAAACCAACATGTAGAGGAACCAACGAGAGAGCAAGCTATTCTAGACTGGTATTGAGTAATGGGGAAGGGTTAGCTAGCAGTCATGTTGTGCGTGGCCCCTTGGGCAAGAGTGACCATAATATGGTTGAGTTCTTCATTAGGATGGAGAGTGACATTGTTAATTCAGAAACAAGGGTTCTGAAGAAAGGTAACTTTGAGGGTATAAGACGTGAATTGGCCAAGAAAGACTGGCAATTGATTCTTAAAGGGTTGGCGGTGGATATGCAATGGAAGGCATTTAAAGACTGCATGGATGAACTACAACAATTGTTCATCCCAGTTTGGCAAAAGAATAAATCAGGGAAGGTAGCGCATCCGTGGATAACAAGGGAAATCAGGGATAGTATAAAAACAAAAAATGAAGCATACAAATTAGCCAGGAAAAGCAGCCTATCAGAGGACTGGGAGAAATTCAGTGTCCAACAGAGGAGGACAAAGGGATTAATTAGGAAAGGGAAAATAGATTATGAAAGAAAACTGGCAGGGAACATAAAAACTGACTGCAAAAGTTTTTATAGATATGTGAAGAGAAAAAGATTAGTTAAAACATCCTTGCAAGGATGTGCTTTTGCTTTGCCTTGCAGTCAGAAACAGGTGAATTGATCATGGGGAACAAGGACATGGCAGACCAATTGAATAAGTACTTTGGTTCTATCTTCAATAAGGAAGACATAAATAATCTGCCGGAAATAGCAGGGGACCGGGGGTCAAATGAGATGGAGGAACTGAGTGAAATTCAGGTTAGCCGTGAAGTGGTGTTAGGTAAACTGAATGGATTAAAGGCCGATGAATCCCGAGGGCCTGATTGGCTGCATCCCAGAGTACTTAAGGAAGTAGCCCCAGAAATAGTGGATGCTTTAGTGATAATTTTTCAAAACTCTTTTGATTCTGGAGTAGTTCCTGAGGATTGGAGGGTAGCTAATGTAACCCCACTTTTTAAAAAGGGAGGGAGAGAGAAAACTGGGTATTATAGACCAGTTAATCTAACATCGATAGTGGGGAAACTGCTAGAGTCTATTTTTGAGGGTATAAGACTCTAGCATCTTCTTATTTTTGAGGGTATAAGACTCTAGCATCTTCTTATTGAAGATGGGATAGCAGCACATTTGGAAAGTGGTGAAATCATTGGACAAAGTCAGCATGGATTTATGAAAGGTAAATCATATCTGACGTATCTAATAGAATTTTTCGAGGATGTAACTAGTAGAGTGGATAATGGAGAACCAGTGGATGTGTTATATCTGGACTTTCAGGTGGCTTTCGACAAGTTCCCACATAAGAGATTAGTATGCACACTTAAAGCACACGGTATTGGGGGTTCAGTATTGAAGTGGATAGAGAACTGGCTGGCAGACAGGAAGCAAAGAGTAGGAGTAAACGGGTCCTTTTCAGAATGGCAGGCAGCGACTAGTGGGGTACCGCAAGGCTCAGTGCTGGGACCCCAGCTATTTACAATATATATTAATGATCTGGATGAGGGAATTGAATGCAACATCTCCAAGTTTGCGGATGACATGAAGTTGGGGGGCAGTGTGAGCTGTGAGGAGGATGCTAGAAGGTTGCAAGGTGACTTGGATAGGTTGGGTGAGTGGGCAAATGCATAGCAGATGCAGTATAATGTGGATAAATGTGAGGTTATCCACTTTGGTGGCAAAAACAGGAAGGTAGACTATTATCTGAATGGTGGCCGATTAGAAAAAGGGGAGATGCCACGAGACCTGGGTGTCATGATACACCAATCATTGAAAGTAGGCATGCAGGTGCAGTTTTGGTCTCCTAATCTGAGGAAAGACATTCTTGCCATAGAGGGAGTACAGAGAAGGTTCACCAGACTGATTCCTGCGATGGCAGGACTTTCATATGAAGAAAGACTGGATAGACTCGGCCTGTACTCGCTAGAATTTAGAAGATTGAGGGGCGATATTATAGAAACTTACAAAATTCTTAAGGGGTTGAACAGGCTAGAAGCAAGAAGATCGTTCCCGATGTTGGGGAAGTCCAGAATAAGGGGTCACAGTTTAAGGATAAGGGGGAAGTCTTTTCGGACCGAGATGAGGCTATATTTAAGAGGGAGTTAGATGTGGCCCTTGTGGCTAAAGGGATCAGGGGGTATGGAGAGAAGGCAGGTACAGGATACTGAGTTGGATGATCAGCCATGATCATATTGAATGGGGTGCAGGCTCGAAGGGCCGTATGGCTTCCTCCTGCACCTATTTTCTATGTTTCTATTTATTGCAAGCACATTAAGGGTTAACAAATCATTCATTGCAAGCACATTGCTGGCTAACAAATCATTTATTGCAAGTAAATAAAGGGTTAACCACATAAAGCACATAACCACATAACGGGTAGACTCACAGTTCAGTAGACTCAAAGCAGAATCAAAGTTGTGGCCTCTCCCTCGCGATCTTCCAAAGTGACTGACTCGCGTCCTGGCATTCGGGGTTTTATAGTCCTGCCCCCACTCCCGGAAGGGTCGTTACCTTGATCATGGTGAGTGACAGGCGAGAGGACCAATCAGCTGATCTCAAGTTTTGTAAACGTTCATAACTTTTTTATTTTTCATCGATCGGAAAAATCCTCGGGGCTGCCTCAGCGGAGGAGGACTGTGAGTAAGATGACCAAAAACCATAGCGATAAATGCTAGATTTCTTTCTAAAATCAATATATAGCGCAGACAGGAAGTGGTCAAGATGAGACCTTTAGTTATATAGATGTGAAGAAACATTTTTTCGCGTTGAGGGTGGCGGCAGTGACTTTGTATCTGGACATTTGAACTTTCAAGGCATAAAAGGCCATGGGTCAAGCGCTTATAAATGAGATTTGTATATATGGGTGTTTGATGGTTAGACTGGACATGGTGGACCAAAGGCACTGCTATGTTGTTGTTTGATTATGGTTCCGTAACTTATTCATTATTTCCTTTACATATTAACCATTTCCCGTCAATGCATTGTCCCAGTCATCTACTTTTAATTCTCCTCTCAAGCCTTCAGAGCTTTAAGACTAATTTTGCAATAAATTCCAACACTTTCAAACTCAGTATTCAGTTCTACCATATTTACCTGCTCCCGGTGGGCCAAAGGATGGGGCCACTGTATGCCAATCCTCACCGCACCCCGACTCAGATGGGTTTGACGGCACCCCTGGCCACTTCACGATGGGGGCATTGACACTGCCAGCTCCAATTGCTTACCCTTGATTGACTCTCATAAGGCCATAAGTGATAGGAGTAAAATTAGGCCATTCGGCCCATCAAGTCTACTCCGCCATTCAATCATGGCTGATTTATTTCTCCCTCCTAACCCCATTCTCCTGCCTTCTCCTCATAACCTCTGTCACCTGTATTAATCGAGAATGATCTATCTCTGCCTTAAAAATATTGAGTTGATCATTGAATTGGTCTCCACAGCCTTCTGTGGCAAAGAATTCCACAGATTCACCACCCTCTGACTATAGACTTTACTTCCTAAATGAACGTCCTTTATTTATGAGGCTTTAACCCTCTAGTCCTAGACTATCCCACGAGTGGAAACGTCCTTTCCACATCCACTCTATCCAAGCATTTCACTTGTTAGTGGGTTTCATTGAGGTCCCCCCTCATTCTGCTAAACTCCAGCGACTCCAGGCCCAGTGCTATCAAACGTTCATCATATGTTAACCCAATCATTCTTGTAAACCACCTCTGACATCTCCCCAGAGCAAGCACATCCTTCCTCAGATACGAAGCCCACAATTGCTCACATAGAGAACATAGTACATAGAACAGAGAAAACATAGAAAAACAGGTGCAGGGGTAGGCCATTCGGCTCTTCGAGCCAGCAGCGCCATTCAATAAAATCAGTACATGCTTTTTCCCCATATTCCTTTGTGCCTTTAGCCCTAAGAGCTAAATGTATAGGGGCTGTCCCACTGCGGTGACCTAATTGGTGAGTTTAGAAGAGTTTGCCCTCGACTCATACTCGCAGCATGGTTGACACGAAGTCCTAGGAGGTCTTTGTAACTCTCCTTCATGCTCAAGAGTAGTCTCCGCGTACTTGAGGCCTCAGCTAGGTCGCGGCATATTTTTCAACATGCTGAAAAATGCCGGCAAGTAAAAAAAGGTCACCATGGAAAAAATAGATATTTTTTATACTTGTAGGTTTAGTCGAAGTAGGTCGGCATGTCATTCGTAGGTAATCGAGGGTAGTCGAAAGTAATCGAAGGTAGTCATAGATAGTCTTCAACATAGTCGAAGGGAGGTCGAAGGAGATCGAATGAGATCGTGTTCACTCTCCATTATTCGGTGTCCAATTTTCCCATAGCTAGTCGAAGCTAGTCTTCAACATAGTCAAAGGAGGTCGAAGGAGGTCTTCTACATAGTCGAAGGAGGTCTTCAACATGACACTTTTTCAAACTCTTCTAAACTCGCCAATGAGGTCGCCGCAGTGGGACAGCCTCTTAACTCACTCTTGAAAACATCCGCTGTCCTCTGTTTCTATAAGATATCCTCTCATCCTTTTAAATTCCAGTGAACACAAGACCAGTTGACCCGTTCTTTCATCATATGTCAGTCCCGCCATCCCGGAAATTAACCTGGTGAACCTACGTTGCACTCGCTCAATAGCAATAATGTCCTTCCCCAAATTAGGAGACCAAAATTGCACACAATACTCCAGGTGTGGTCTCAGCAGGGCCCTGTACAACTTCAGTAGGACCTCCTTGCTTCTAAACTCAAATCCTCTTGCAATGAAGGCCAACATGCCATTAGCTTTCTTCATTGCCTACAGTACCTGCATGCTTACTTTCAGTGACTGATGTACAAGTACACTCGGATCTCATTGCACCTTCCCTTTTCCTAATCTGACATCATTCAGATAATAATCTGCATTCCAATTGTTGCCACCAAAGTGGATAACCTCACATTTATCCACATTATACTGCATCTACCATGCATCTACCCACTCACCAACCTATCCAAGTCACCCTGCATCCTCATACCATCCTCATCACAGCGCACACTGCGACCCAGCTTTGGAAACTTGGAAATGTCACATTTAATTCCCTCGTCTAAATCGTTCATATATATTATAAATAACTGGGGTCCCAGCACCGAGCCTTGCGGCATTCCACTAGTCACTGCCTGCTATTCTGAAAAGAACCCGTTAATTCCTACTCTTTGCTTCCTGTCTGCCAACCAGTTCTCTATCCATGTCAATACCCTACCCCAAATATCATGTGCTCTAATTTTGCACACTGATCTCATATGTGGGACCTTGTCAAAGGCTTTTTGAAAGTCCAGATACACTACATCCACTGGCTGTCCCTTATCCATTCTACTTTCCAGAAGATTCCAGAAGATTAGACAAGCGTAAATTCCCCTTCGTAAATCCATGCTGACTTTGACCGATCCTGTCACTGCTTTCCAAATGCGCTGCTATAACATCTTTAACAATTGACTCTAGCATCTTCCCCACTACCGATGTACGGCTAACTGGTCTATAAGTCCCGTTTTCTCTCTCGCTCCTTTCTTAAAATGTGGAGTTACATTGGCTACCCCCCCAATCCACAGGAACTGATCCAGAGTCGCGAGAACATTGGAAAATGATCACCAATGCATCTCATAATACTCCAAATGCGTCCTGACTAGCGCCTTATATAGCCTCAGTATTACATTCCTGTTTTGTATTCTAGCGCTCTTGAATTAAATGCTAACATTGCAATTACCTTCTTTTCAGGTTAACTTTTTGGGAATCCTGCACCGACACTCCCAAGTCCCTTTGCATGTTCGATTTCTGGATTCTCTTCCCATTCAGAAAATATTCTACACCTTTATTCCTACTGCCAAAATGCATGGCTCCACACTTTGCTCCAATATATTCCATCTGCCACTTCTCTGCCCACTCTCCCAACCTGTCCAAGTCCTTCTGCAGAGGCCCTGCTTTCTCTGCCCTACCTGCCCCTTGTCTAGGTCCTACTGCTCCTGCAGTTGCATTTAAACCAGGGACCTTAATACCAACACTGCTGGGTCATGCTGCTCTTCCTCCTATGCTAACTATACCACCTCTGCCCCTGTCCCCTCTCCTACACCATTCCATACACCCGCTCCCCACTGAGCCTCTTTCCATCATTTGCCTTCCTGAGAGCCTTCATCTGACCCCAGCCCCATTCTTACCAACCCTTCTCAACCTCCCCTATCCAATGCTGAACAATCTGTCCTCGGCAGAAAGACCCCTCCGCCCACACCTCAATGAGTTCTGAGCTAATTATGATATCGAGCTCATCTTCTGTTGCCTCTGCCTCCGGGCCTTTTCTCTGGCAGGGATTCCTCACCTCCCAGTGATGACCTGTTCTCGCATCTCAAACATTCTTCCTTCTCCTGGACTTCCCCTGTCAGCTTTCTATTCTCTCTGGACAATTTTATTTCCAGCTCTTGGACACTGCCTCATACCATGACCCCACAGATGAACACCAGGCTATTATCTCCCGAGGATAGACAAAATACTGAATTAAAACTCATTGGGACAAGCAGCATTTTTGAAGAGAAGGAATGGGTGACGTTTTGGGTCGAGACTCTTCTTCATCTCCCAGACCCTAACGTATCTCCTCTTCTCTGCTGATTTCCCTTCTATAGCCTCTGATCTTCCAGTCTTATAGTTCCCCAATCCCCTACTGCCCATTTCTTCCCAAAATCCACAATCAGGCTTTCCCTGGCAGACCCATTGTTTCTGCCTCCTCATGCATCACCAAACTCATCCACAACTATCACAACTGCGCATCCTCCTCCGCCTGTCCAATCCATTTTTACCTACATCTGAGACACCTCACAAGCTCTTCAGTACTTCAATAGAACATAGAAAGGTACAGCACAGAGCAGGCCCTTCAGTTCACAATGTCTTTGTCAAACATGACGCTAAACTAAACTGTTAAAGAAGGAACTGCAGATGCTGGAGAATCGATGGTACACAAAAGGCTGGAGAAACTCAGCGGGTGCAGCAGCATCTAAGGAACGAAGGAGATAGGCGACGTTTCGGGTCGAGACCCTTCTTCAGACTGAAGAAAGGTCTCGACCCGAAACGTCGCCTATCTCCTTCGCTCCTTAGATGCTGCTGCACGTGCTGAGTTTCTCCAGCCTTTTGTGTACCCGCTAAACTAAACTAATCTCATTTGCCTACGCATGATGTATACCTCTCCAATTTCTTGCATATCCATGTGCCTATGTAATAGCGTCTTCAACAGCACTATCGTATCTGCCTCTAGCAACACATTCCAGACGCCAACAACCATCGGTGTAAAATAAATAGCATGTCTTGCACATCTCATTTAAACTTTGCCCCTCTATGAATAGATGATCGATACAAAATGCTGGAGTAACTCAGCGGGTCATTTCTGGAGAAAAGGAATAGATGACGTTTCAGGTTGAGCCCCTTCTTCAGACATCAGGACAAATGATCGATGATTGGCATTGAGTCCATGCTGTATCTCTAAAACTAAATAAATTTAATGTATGGGGGGAAAAGATTTCATAGGGCAACTTTTTCACACAGACAATGATAGGTTTATGGAGCAAGTGCAGAGGAAGTATTTGAGGTAGGTACAATAACAATATTTAAAATCAATTTGGAAAGGTACACGGATAGAAAAGGCTTAGAGGGATATAGACTAAACATGGGCAAATGGGACTAGCTTAGATGGGGCTTCTTGGTCTACATGGGCGCATTGGGCCGAAAGGATTATTTCTGTACAGAATGACTGTATTATCCCAGTTACACACACATTTCATTTTCTGATTACGCTAGGCCCAATATTGCAAATGGTAATTGGTGACGTATAAATAACTCCTTCCAATATTTTCTGAAAATATCTTAGTGCAAGCCAAATTGATTCCAGTTCCTTATCTTGTAAAGCCAAGATCATTTCTCATCACTGCCAACTTTTCCTTTTTGGCTCTCCTTCCTAATGTTGAACACCCTAGAATATTTTAGCACGCCTTATATTATAGATATTAAATTATGTCTGTTTATTTCAGCTTTTGTTATAAATCATCTACCTTATTATGAATTGCACGAACATTCATATATCTATCTATATATAACTAAAAGTCTTATCTTGTATGTATGTATGGATATATGTATGTTCCCGAAATACAGCCAAAATGGTACCCGATAGAGCAACAAGTTTAGGAGCACCTTACTCACCATTCACCTGCAGTGTGCAGTATCATGTTTCTTTTGATTTTACAAAGTTATTCCCTTTATAAACTTTATTCGTTTCTACCGTGAATGGCAGTCCGCTTCCACTTTCCGGGCTCGTCAGCCATGCCTGCACAGTTGGGGGAGGGTTGCCTGGCCTGGTATCCGTGCATGCGCAGTTGACAGAATTTGAAATAATAGAACGTCTCGAGGACCTCTGGCGCCACAACGGGAACCCAATGGGTCCATGGGTCATCTAGTGGTGTACAAAAGAGGACGTTTAGCTGGAGGGACCTATGGTGCATGGAGGCGGGTCATTTAAGTTTCCTTATAGGGGCTATTTATGATGTGCTGCCACCACCACAGAACCTCAAACAATGGGTGAGTGGGGACCCGGCGTGCTCCCTGTTTTCAGAGGTGGCAACATTGTGGCATATTTTGTCAGGATGTAGGACTAGTCTTTCTCAGGGTAGGTATACATGGTGGCATAACCAGGTCTTGAAGTGCATAGCAGCAGTAATTGAGAGGAGGAGAGCACAGAAATTCAGTAAGCATAAGGACTGGGCGTGTAGTGATTCATTTTGTCCGTGAGGGAGAGAAACGTAGAGGAGGGAAGTTTTCAGACAGGTATGAGTTAGTCCATTTGCGGGGAGCCAATGATTGGGAGATGCAGGTAGAGTTGGGAGGAAAGCTTGTTGTTCTACAGTAAATAATTAGTACTAGTTTGAGGCCTGATATAGTGCTATGGTCAGTTAGTCAGCAGACAGTGTATTTTATAGAACTAACGGTGCCTTGGGAGAACTTAGTGGATGAAGCTTATCAAAGGAAAAAGCTTAGATGGTAGAGTTGGCAGGAGTTGAGCAGCAAGGATGGAGAGCAAGAATACGTCTGATAGAGGTTGGTTGTAGAGGTTTCATAGTGAGATCGACCACGTCGCTATTTGGAAAGCTAGGAATTCGTGGACAGAGTTTGAGTCAGGCTGTAAAGCAGATGTCAGAGGCAGCAGAGCGAGGTAGTAGGTGGATTTGGTGGAAAAGAAATAGTGTCAGTTGGGGGCAGAAAGAAAACTTATGTGTATCTCTTTGTAAGTGTAGTCTGTGCAAGTGTATCCCGGTTTTATGCAAGATTGATATTTGTGGTGTTACAAGTTTAACTTCTTGCGTATGGCGTGCACACCCTAAAGTTGTAGGTCAACTTGATCTATTTGTTTGTGCACGTCGGGTTGATTGCATTAGTCAAAACAGGGTGCACCACGTGAAGGTTGCAAGTTTAATGATGGGCTAGGATAAGTGGAAGATAGGATGGAGGTGTTTAGCATTTGTAAGATGAGTTCATTGTCTGCAGTTTCCTTTATTTAGTAAATTGTGGTAGCATAGGTGGTAAGCAGGTATTGAGGAGGGTTGTTCTGGGACACCAGAACTACCTGTTGAGCCTTCCCGAGGTGTCGTTGGCCTAACTCAATGAAACACCCACTTGATAACCCCACTGATATACTTGCATCTACTTGATTTTATTTTACTGAGCTTTTTTAATGAACATGTAGGTAGCTGTTTATTGCATATGGAGTTAGTTACAGTGCCCTCCATAATGTTTGGGTCAAAGACCCATCATTTATTTATTTGCCTTGCACTCCACAATTTGAGATTTGTAATAGAAAAAAATCACATGTGGTTAAAGTACACATTGTCAGATTTTAATAAAGGCCTTTTGTATACATTTTGGTTTCACCATGCAGAAATTACAGCTGTATTTATACATAGTCCCCCAATTTCAGGGCACCATAATGTTTGGGACACATGGCTTCACAGGTGTTTGTAATTGCTCAGGTGTGTTTAATTGCCTCCTTAATGCAGGTATAACAAAGCTCTCAGCACCTAGTCTTTCCTGCAGTTTTTCCATCAACTTTGGAAACTTTTATCAACATGAGGACCAAAGTTGTGCCAATGAAAGTCAATGGAGCCATTATGAGACTGAGAAACACAAATAAAGCTGTTAGAGACATCAGCCAAACCTTAGACTTACCAAAATCAACTGTTTGGAACATCATTAAGAAGAAAGAGAGTACTGGTGAGCTTACTAATCGCAAAGGGACTGGCAGGCCAAGGAAGTTCTCCACAACTGATGACAGCAGAATTCTCTCTATAATAACGAAAAATCCTTAAACACCCATCAGACAGATCAGAAACACTCTTCAGGAGTCAGGTGTGGATTTGTCAATGACCACTGTAGGCAGACGACTTCATGAACTGAAATACAGAGGGTACACTGCAAGATGCAAACCACTGGTTAGCCACAAAAATAGGATGGCCTTTTGTTACGACTCCCGAATGCAGATACTTCAGAGCCGCGTAACATAGTCAAAAACCAGGCTCAAGTTCAAGAAAATAGTATTTTATTTTGTTAAAACCCAAACCTGATTCAAACAACCCAGTCAAGGACAAGAATAAACTAATAAACAAAGATATCGTTGCTCCAGCCAGCCTCGCAATGGGCCGTCGAACTAGAGTCTCTAACCTGCCTAAATGGAAATAACCCTGAAACAAAATACACAAAAACCCTCAGGTCAGTCCTTATCCGTCCCAATTCAATATTAATTTACAAATGTAGGCAATAATACACAAGGTTCTATGCCATGTGGCCAGGCCTGCAGTTCAGAATACAGTCTGTTTGTGAGTCAGGGTCGATAAAGAGAGAGAGAATTCTGGGAGCTTCTGGTATTTAAGCTTCCTGACGCAGCTTGGCCAATCGGGTACAGGAGCCCTTAACCCCTTGATTCCCGACTCCCAGCCACGGGGCCTGCACTCAGGAGAGAAACAAAAGAGTTAAGTACATAGCATTCACCAGAGGGGGGGGGGGGGGGGGGGGGAAGTACCTAACAACAGGTTGCAGTTTGTCAAGAAGTACTTAAAAGAGCAACCACAGTTCTGGAAAAAGGTCTTGTGAACAGATGAGACGAAGATTAACATATCAGAGTGATGGCAAGAGCAAAGTATGGAGGAGAGAAGGAACGGCCCAGGATCCAAAGCATACCACCTCATCTGTGAAACACAGTGGTGGGGGTGTTATGGTCTGGGCAAGTATAGCTGCTGAAGGTACTGGCTCTCTTATCTTCATTGATGATACAACTGCTGATGGTAGTAGCATAATGAATTCTGAAGTGTATAAACACATCCTATCTGCTCAAGTTCAAACAAATGCCTCAAAACCTATTGGCCGGCGGTTCATTCTACAGCACGGCAATGATCCCAAACATACTGCCAAAGCAGCAAAGGATCAATTCTTGAGTGGCCAAGTCAATCACCCGATCTGAACCCAATTGAGCATGTCTTTTATATGCTGAAGAGAAAACTGAAGGGGACTAGCCCCCAAAACAAGCATCAGCTAAAGATGGCTGCAATACCGGCCTGGCAGAGCATCACCAGAGAAGACAACCAGCAACTGGTGATGTCCATGAATCGCAGACTTCAAGCAGTCATTGCATGCAAAGGATATGCAACAAAATACTAAACATTACTACTTTCATTTACATGACATTGCTGTGTCCCAAACATTATGGTGCCTGAAATGGGGGGACCATGTATAAACACTGCCGTAATGTCTACATGGCCTGCAGCGTCACCCACACACTAACCAACCCAACCCCCCCACCCCTCCCACACACACTAACCACCCCCCTTGATATATTATTATTATTATTCATTGGCTCCTTTTCCCCTATCCCCACTCTATCTCGAGGGGCAGAGAGAGTGGGATAGAGAGAGAGGATGGAGAGGGGGGAGAAGAAGGGGAGGGGAGGGGGGGGAGAGAAGGGAGGAGAAGCAGTGGGGTAGAGGAGGGGGAGAGGAAGGAGGGCGGAGTGCGAGTTGACTGCGAGCGGGAGGCGACAAAATTACTGCGAGTCAGGTGTGTAGAAGGATGAAAGGGAATCTTATTGAAACATATAATATTGTTAAGGGTTTGGACACGCTAGAGGCAGGAAACATGTTCCCGATGTTGGGGGAGTCCAGAACCAGGGGCCACAGATTAAGAATAAGGGCTAAGCCATTTAGAACGGAGACGAGGAAATACTTTATCTGACAGAGTTGTGAGTGGAATTCTCTGCCTCAGAGGGCGGTGGAGGGCGGTTCTCTGGATACTTTCAAGCGAGAGCAGGATAGAGCTCTTAAAGATAGCGAAGTCAGGGGATTTGGGGAGAAGGCAGGAACGGGGTACTGATTGGGGATGATTAGCCATGATCACATTGAATGGCGGTGCTGGCTCGAAAGGCCGAATGGCCTACTCCTAAACCTATAGTCTATTGTTTATTGTCTATTGGACCCGTTAATCCCTACTCTTTGTTTCCTGTCTGCCAACCAATTTTCTATCCATGTCAGCACCCTAACCCCAATACCATGTGCTCTAATTTCCCCACTAATCTTCCATGTGGGACCTTATCAAATGCTTTCTGAATTTACTTGCAGCATCAGACGTGACACATAACCACAATGTGATGAGATAATGGACTTGAAATAGTTGCTATAATTTGTGTTGTCGCGATTTCATTTCCTAGCACACAAACCTGAGGATCCTATATGGATTGACTGAGGAAATGAGGCAGCAGTAATGTGAGCAGACAGTCTGATGTCTGAAATGTTGTAGCACAGAATAATCTGCTTAATTTACAATTCTGCATTATAGAAGATTATTGAGAGTTCCTTTTATGCAGTTGCGTAACCATAAACCACAAATTAATTCCAATATTATCTTGTACAGACTATACCTCACAGGTTTACATACATGTTTCCATTAAATTGCTTGGTATTATATTCTGTCCATCTATTCTGTCCATCAGTTTTCAATGCATTTCCTCCCTCACATGTCCATCAGCTGCTCTATGATTCTTTTGCCACTTATTTATACTAAGAAGTAATTTTCAGTAAAATAAACTAATCCTCCAGGATATCTTGGGACTTGTGAGGGATCTAGACCACATGGCAGAAACCCAAGCACATATTCAGAGAGAGAATGTCCAAACTCCACAATGTCAACTCTCAAGATGTGTATTGAACCTGAGTTTGTTGAGTTGGTATTAATATTGCTTTATTGCAGTAAAAATATATATATTTGTGTGCTATCCAGTCAAATTAATGATATTATACATGAGTCAACCAAGCCACACAAGTACAACAGGTAGTGCACAGAGAGAAATACCAGAGTCTAGAATATTATAGTTTTACAGCATTGCTGCATTACTGTTACAGAGAAATAATCCAGCGTCCACAATGAAGGTCCTTGATTATTTTGGCTGCTTTTGGCGGGAAGTTTGGAGGATGAATTTGGATCGGATTATGTTGTTGAAGCCGGAGCTGTAGAGTTGTGACGATCATCACTCTGCTAACCTTTCTGGATAATTTTCTATCCAAGATTACTTTGTGCTAACTCTGCCAACATCTCTGGCATTTTTGTCTTCTCCCACGCTCACAATTTCTCCTAATTCTCCTATGCCTGCATTGACTTTTTTTTCCATCATTCTTCAGTTTTCCCTGTCACATTACATCTCACTTTCCCCATGAGGCTCAAAGATTGTGGTGATTTGCCATCTTGATTCCATTCTCACATAACTTCTGAAATTAAACTTTCCATGTGTTCATGGTTCCCATTTTTAGGTATTCCTTTCACTTTAAAAGCATTTGAGGTAATACTGAACAAACAATCCACAGTCACCCCATACGTTTGTTTCCTGTGCTTTCTAATCTTATTTTTGTCACAAAAAATTAGTGCCTCCCATCTCTTTACCTATCATTCTCACAATTTCTGATCAGGTCAAGTTCCAGAAGTTAATTGTCATGACATGCAAATGATCTGCTTTGCCTTTACTTTCCCAGCGTATTGAATTTTAAATTTGCCGTTGCTCCACTAATCTTGGTCTTTCATCTCTTTTGCGCTTCCAGATATTCAGCCTTCCCCTCCCTTATTTACTTCTAAAATTAAAGCTTATCTGTCTTTCTTGTTATTTCCCCAGCTTTTTTGTTATTTCATTCCTCTTTGTGTGCAGTCTTTTTTTCAATAAAAGGCAATAATTGAGGAGATGAGGAAATTGCATTTGAGATGTTAATAGATGGACCAGAATTGATAATGGGTGACCTCTGGTGTAGTAAATAAAAGTGAAATTGATTATTCTTATTTAGAATTACTAGACATAAGTAAATGAACATAGCATATTGAGGAGTCTCATTTGCTATGAAGTCAGGTGTGGAGGTCAGCCCTGAACTGGGAGAGAATTGAAGGACGGATGAGGCACCAAATTTGCAGTGACAGAAGATAACAGGAGCAAGTTTGTGATTTCAAGACTATCTGAACTCATTTCTTTCTAGAATCTCAAAAAAATCTTCCTCCAGTTAAAACTCAAAACTGTCATTGCCTAACCACAATATTTAAATTTACTTTTGTTTATATATATTGTTGTCTCCTGGTAGCATCCTCTCTTTGGTTTTCACTTTGTTTTCCCAAATTTCACTATTGCACTGCTTGGTACAGGATTGAGTCAGGCAGACCAGATCTTAATCAGTCTGGTTAAACAGTTTGCCAAATACTTATAGTCTAGACTCCTATTTAATGAATTCTAACTTAGGCGAGGTGAGGGAGCAGGTAGCATCAACAGAACACCCTTTGTAGCATGATACAATTACACCATGAAAAAGAAAATGGCAAATTGTTGGAAATGAAGTAAAGGAACACCATCAGGCAAGTTATAGGAATTATGGCATTTACCTTACGATTTTATGCCTCTTTCTTCCAAATAAATCAGCCATGTCCCACACCCTCTACTGATCTTATTTCTCAGAATAATTCATGCTCAGTTGACAAATGATTGCCAGGTCTGAGGAAAGATTCCTGGGGTAAGTCAAAGCAGGTTCCCTCTGTAAGGCACCTGAGGTAGAGATAATCACCATCATTTGGAGATGCCTCTAAACTGGTTATTCAACTGAGCTGTCACGCATTAACAATTTTTCTTTCATGTCATAAAAAAGAGTATTACAATTGTGTAATGAGTAATGCTAATTTATTTAGAGAGTTTTTAGACGTCTGAATGGATTTTAAGCTGTAGCGTAGCCATGTGTTAATATAATAATCAAAAAATAGCCAAATGCTCCAGAATCCAAACAGTAATTGATTCATTGAAGTACTTTGAGGTCAAGTAAAGTGTAAATGCTATTCAAGGCTGTCCAAATGTCTTTGAAATGCTTATATTGTACCTGCCTCAACTACTTCATCTGGCAGCTCATCCATATACCTGGACAGGTATGAAAAAGTGTGAAAAAGTTGCATATCAGGTACCTATTGAATCATCCCCCTCTATGTCACTTGTTCTTTATTCCTCTACTCTGTGCATTCACCCTATCAATTCCCCTCATGATTTTATACACCTCTATAAAATCACCCCTCAGACTTCTGCGTTCCAAGGAATAAAGTCCCAACCTTCCCAATTTCTTTCCATAGCTCAGTCTATAAACAATTGTATTGGAGTCTTGCATCAGGCATGCAGATGAAGGAATTGATTGAGCGTGATTAGATTGTAAATGCTGTGGCTGTTGGCCTGGAAAGGAAAATGACATTAGTAAGTCTATCCTGCCAGTGGATTTAGAGTTTGGGAGACGGTGTTAGTTCCCCCTTTAAGGGCCTGTCCCACTGACGCAACTTTTCAGCAACTGTCTTCGACCTTCAAGCTCGGGGGTGTGAATTTCAGACAGCGCTCCCCGCTTTCGCAGTGTGTGTGCGCGCGCACACGCTCTGACGGTCGATCCAGCTCGCGGTTTCATCGCTGACGATCGATCCAGCTCGAGGTTTTTTAGGCGAGTGCCCTCGAGCTTGAAGGTCGAAGACAGTTGCTGAAAAGTCACGTAAGTGGGACAGGCCCTCATGGGAAGACTTTTCAGAAGCTTGATGACAGAGGCAAAGTAGGTGTTCCTGAGTCTGGTGGTATGTTGTCTTTAAAGCTTCTGCCTGACAGGAGAAGGGAGAAGGCGGAATGACTAGGGTGGGATGTCTTTGATTTTGTTGGCTGCTTTTCTATGACATTGTGACGTGTAGATGAAGTAAATATTCATGGGCACTAATAGATATATTCCAGGCACAACTACATGAATTACCCAAATTAAATTTACAAGGTTTATATGCATTTCTTGGGATACTTCCACACCCTTCTGACTCAACACCATGACAACTGTTTGCCATAACATTTGCAACGTGCCATCTTTTTCCAGTGGTTGTTGATTATACCCGTACTTTTGGAACTCCAGCTTGAAATTATTGTTTCTAAGCTTCTGTTTATATTGCGAGACTTTTATAGATACAGATAATTATGTGTCAATAATCTGATAATGAGACTGTCAGTTTTGCTCCCTGTGGGATAGAAACTTACTCTTTGCACTTTCTTTTACACAGGCTCAAGATCTCACTGTGATAGAAGAAGTAATTCGAATGATGTTGGAGATCATAAATTCCTGCATTTCCTCCTCTCTTCATCACAATCCCAACCTGGTTTATGCACTCCTGTACAAACGGGACCTCTTTGAACAATTCCGCACACACCCTTCCTTCCAGGATGTGATGCAGAATCTCGACATGGTAAGGAATGAATTAGACAAACATTCCATTCATTAAACCTTCCCTAAGTCATTTGCAATGAGTTCGTTTGACTACAGATTTTTAGCTAAAATTGTATGGTATAAATTTAAACTCTGACACTGTAATACATCGACCGCAGTTGAACATTGTTCAACAAAAATAGCAGCAAGTCCAGGAAGCAGACCTGCAGACAAAATGGTGTATTAGGCTGAGAAAATGATGTAGTTATGATTTAATACTGAATTAAATGGGAACTTTACATATTTCCACTCCACGGACCACACATTTCATATTATCATTTTATTTTAACTCTTTCCCAATTTAATTTTATCCCTAAAGTCGCTGACTTTTGTTGAGGCACCAGCTCTTGGGTATTAGTGGATTTCCAGTGCTTTATTAAGGTCACTAGGTGCCATCTTCAGTATTTGACTGTTGTTAGGCTATTTGTCCAAGAGAATGGTCAAAGTCGATTGAAGTTCTACTTCACCCTTTATCTAAATGTGCTGTGGTTTATGAGCAGCTACTTTCCTGCAATCAAAAATTCGCTGCTGCCTTTTTTTAACAATAGTACTGCCCTGGAATAGGCCCCTTGGTCACCAATGACTTTGTCAAATGCAATACCAAATAAACATCCTTGAATATTCCTAAGTTACTAGTGGGCAAAGTGTTCCAGCCTTTGATCTGTTGAGCAAGTATTTTCTTACATTTAAATAAAACATAGTTTTATGGTTTATCCAGTTCTTCACAAAGAGTTCTTATCATTAAAGATCACTGAGAGATGGGGCATTCTATATACTATAGAATGCAGTTTACCTGTGTAATGAAGATTAGATTGTATTGTCTAATGACATGGAAAATATGAAAATCAAATGCAGGTGTTGCCGCTTGAGTTCGTAGCGCTTCTGCCTCACAGTTCCAGTGACCCAGGTTTAGGCCTATGTATAGTTTCATGTTCTCCCTGTGACCAGCTGAGTTTCCTTCTCGTGCCCCATTTCCTCCCACAACCCAAACGTGTAAACATGGGTAGGCTGTAAGTGTCTTCTGTAAATTGCCCCGATCATTAATGGTAGAGTTCATGAGAATATGAGGAAAGTAAAATGAGATTTGTACACATTTGTAAATGGGCACTTGTTGTATGGCCCAGAATTGGGCCAAAGGACCCGTTTCCTTGTTTTATGTCTCTTTGTCCATTGACCTGTAAAGTAAACAAGAAGATTTGTGTTGGGAACACATCAAAAGGAAAATAACCAGGTACTTGTTCTTCTTTGTACTGGTGCAATGGGTTGGACATTGGGTTGTTCCACTTTTAGGAAACAGGAGCTTTGACAGTTCCTGATGTTTTACCCTGTAGGTGATCAGCTTCTTCAGTCTTCGGCTGGAACAGGCAGGAGCAGACCTGTCGGTAGAACGAGTCCTGGAGGTCATCAAACAGGGAGCAGTAGCACTGCCCAAAGATAAACTGAAGGTGAGTCTTATGGTCTAGTCAAGATTGGTCATTGCTGAAAGGCCAGTCTTGGCTTGTTTGAGATTATCGCATCTCTGAATCAGGTTTATTCCAGAATCTCAAGTGCAAAATTTGAAACTGATACATCATTGTAGAGTATTGAGCTTTTTGAGGAAGTGACAAAGATGATTGATAAGCATGAGGCTGTTAATGATATATACACAGGAGAAGTTGGGAGGAGTGGAAGCTAATTAAGAATCGGGTTTCCCCATAAATCTGGGCCTCGATTGCAGGTTGTTTACGTCGACAGTTAGCAAGCAACTTTGAAAAGTTTGGTGCCTGGTCTCACATCAGCAAAAATGGAAAGCCCTGGGTATCTGGTACCTGATTTGAGTTTCAGAAAACTGGGAAATCAGACCTCAGTGTGGGAAGTGTACAGAGGAGGATGAAGATTGTTGCACTATTGTTCAGTGGTATCTGGGGGTTTTAAGTTTATTATTGTCACATGTACCGAGATACAGTAACATGCTAACGTTGGAATGACAATACAAACCAATAAGGTCAAACTCAAGTACAATAGGTACCTCCATACCTCCTCGTTCACATCCATCTAGTGGCCCCAGCAGCCCTTTCAGCTGAGAAAGAGGTTCACATGCACTCCCTCTAACATCGTCTACTGTATTAACAGCTCCTGATGTGGCCTCCTGTACATTGGTGCGACAAAGCATAGACTAGACAAACATTTGCATTTGGTCAGCCGAGGCCTGCCGAATCTCCCGGTTGCTGACCATTTAAACTCCCCTTCCCATTCCCATACCGATCTTTCTGTTGTGGGCCTCCTCCATTGCCAGAATGAGGCCACATACAAACTGGAGGAACAGTGCCTCACATTCCGCTTGCCACCGATATGAACATGAAATTCTCCAATTTTAGATAACACACCCCTACTTTACCCCCCTCTTTTCCCTGTGGCCCACCTATGCACTCATTTCACGCACTACTATCCTGCCCTGCTTTCCCCTATCCCATAAAAATTGATCTTTTCTGCTTCAAAATGTAGCAAGTAACAGTGCTAATGTGTAGGAAAGTGCAGATGCTGCTTTAAATCGAAGATAGACACAAAATGCTGGAGTAACTCAGCAGGACAGGCAGCATCTCTGGAGAGAAGGAATGGGTGACGTTTCGAGTCGAGACCCTTCTTCAGACTGATTAATGTACAGTAATACATTCACGGTTATCCATTATTAAACCATCTGAAATGTAAGAGGATTTAGACCAGTCTACAGTTGAAAACATCTTTCGCACACTAAGTTTATCCACAGAGAAAAAAATGATCCTTACAGGGCTATCTTGTCAAGTGGCCATTCTTCCTATATATAAAACAACATCAGGCAGAACTTATTGCGAGCACATTGCCTGTGGTGTTTCTTACATTATAACATTAACCATACCTAGACTGTTGTTAAATGTAATGCAGGCATTTTGCGACATCCAGAGCAATGAAAAGAACTGTATAAAAGAGAGTTTTTGCTTTTTAGTAAATTAATTGAAAAGGATGTTCCTAAGGAATGTATTCGTGTAGAAAGGATTATCACATTAAGCAAAATCAAACTGCTGAGATATTTCATGTTTGAAAATTATCTTGTGTCTTCTTGTCCAGGGAATTGTAACTTGGGCCAGTTAAAATTTGCATCTTGATCAGTCACCAGAATTTGCATTCAGACTGTCCTCAGAAACTTGTAGCTGGCTGACAATCATCTTCTGGCTGATTTTCATTTAGCCAGTAGTTTATCAGTAAAATGGAGAAGACTGGAATTTCTCACATAGGTTCTTTGTTGTCTTTACATTAAAGTGCAAGTCTTTCTCCAGATTTTACACACATATGGGTATCGCACTGTATATGAAAGGTAACGTAGTGTGATAATATACAACATCTTAACTTGGCCAGTGGCACTCCATTATAGTATAAACCATAGCGGTCCATTTTTCCTTGCTTGTAATACTTTGGTGACAATATTGTTTTCTTCCTGCTCCTGGCTGCACTAATTATGCTTGGATTCCAAATGGCATAGCCACTTAGAATCAGAGAATGAGTAATTAGGCGACTGCCAGGGACTAGTTTTAATGGAATTCACCTACGACACCTGGTGATAACCTACGACAACATCTACGTCAACCTACAACCACCTACGACAGCAAAATTGTCGGCAATGTCACCGAAAAATTTTCAACATGTCGAAAATTTTGCGGTAGTCGCCCAAAAATTTGCCTAAGTGGGACAGGTCCTTTATGGGCTTGTCCCACTTAGGCAACTTTTTAGTCAACTGCATGAGACTATGCACTCGCCACATGGTCTCCAAATGTTCGCGGGTAATTGCCGGGGAGTCGCCTTCATGGTCGTAAGGTGTTCCCGTATTCTGGGAACTAGTCACAGCCTCATTATGGTCACCATGAATTTTTCAACATATTGAAAAATTAGCGGTGACTAGAATGAAGCCGCCATGGAGAGTTGTGAGAATTCTCGAACCGTAGGTGGGTCGGCAAGAGGTCCTAGTGAGTTGCCAGGAGGTCAGAGGTTCTTGTAGGTTGGAGCCGGTGCTGACAGGTGAATTTCGGGGGTTACACAAAATGCTGGAGAAACTCAGCGGGTGCAGCAGCATCTAAGGAGCGAAGGAGATAGGCGACGTTTCGGGTCGAGACCCTTCTTCAGACTTTCATTGGCTCATTGGGAAACAAAAGGTAAGCAGTGGTTTTCAGAACCAAGGATAGCCGACTGGTAATGTTAAATATCCGTCGAGCTTCACAGCCGTGTATCTCTGGCTTCTTAAATGGTGTATCCACTCCTTCTCCCCCCTCTGCCCTCCTCTTTTAAAGGACTTACCGTACACTATGCCTTAGCCGTCTTTTTACAGCGCCAACCTTCCTATTCATCGCGGTGTGTGCCTGTATCATCTTGGCTTCGCAACGTGTTAATATTTTGGACAGGGCAAGTGGGTGCGGTGTCTAAAACATTCACACGGGCTGGTGAAGGAAGCGTTGTGTATGTGTGTTCCACTCTGACAGTCGCCGTTCCAGTTCCCGGTTTTTCAAGCACCTGCTGGCAACTTGACAGTCGCGCCGGCAGTCCGCTGAAAAATCGCCTAAGTGGGACAGGCCCATTAGTCTATTCAATTCATTGCAATCCCCTATTCTTTCCTGTTGCCCTGTATTCTCTGCCCATTGAGCAGTTTATCATTGATCGAAGGGATCTACCATCGAAGGGATCTATAAGGGGTGCTGCCTCAAAAAGGCAGCCAGCATCATCATGGACCTACACCACCCTGGCCACACTCTCATTTCACTCCTGCCATCAGGAATAAGAGTCTGAAAACTGTGACCTCCAAAGTTCAGACACAACTTCTTCCCGACATCCATCAGCCTATTGAGCACTGCTGGAAGGAACTGCAAATGCTGGTTTAAACTGAAGATAGACACAAAATGCTGGAGTAACTCAGCGGACAGACAGCCTGTCTGGAGAGAAGGAATGGGTGACATTTTGAGTTGCGACCCTTCTTCAGACTGAGAATCGGGGAGGCGGAGATACAGAGATCAGGAAATATATGGTGAGAACAAGACATCAAAGGGGGTGGAGATCAAGGAAAATGTAGAATTGGTTGTAACAATGATCTATTTTACGGGTTCCTTGATCTCATTCCCCTTTGATGTTTTGTTCTCACACCTTACATTTCCTTATCGCTGTATCTCCCTCACTCTCAGTCTGAAGAAGGGTCTCGAGCTGAAACGTCACCCATTCCTTCTCTCCAGAGATGCTGCCTGTCTGCTGAGTTACTCCAGGCTATTGAACACCACAGGCACCAAATAAACCTCAAACTACGAACAGTCTTGATTGCACTAGGAACCTTGGGCTTTTCTTTTGTTTTGCATATATATTTTTTTAATTTAACTGTGTTTCTTTATTATGTTATCTATTGAGTATTGTGTTTACAGACCTGTTATGCTGCTGCAAGTTAGAATGCCATTGTTCTGGTTTGGTACATATGACAATTAAACACACTCGAGTCTTGACTCAATTTTACTTTTAGTATTACCATTTACTTTGCTTCTATCACTTTCATGCAGTGTATTCCAGATGCACTTGTTTGCTCACTTAAAGATTTAATGGGAACCTAAGAGGCAACTTTCTCACTCAGAGGATGGTGGGTTAATGGAACGAGCTACCCAAGAAGGTAATTGAGGCAGGTACTATAATGGCATTTAAAAGACACAGAGAGGTACATGGATATGAAAGGTTCAGAAAAAATGAGCCAAATGTGAACAAATGGGACAAGCTTAGATGGGCGATCTTGGTCGGTATGAATGAGTTGGGTCAAAGGGCTTGTTTTCATGCTGTACGGCTCTATGACTCTGACAATGTGATTCTTCAGCAGTCCCACAAACACGTCTCCTCTTATTTTAAATCATCTTGCTATTCCCTGTATTAGATTTTAGCTGAAGGAGACAAAAGTGCTGGAGAAACTCAGCGGGTGCAGCAGCATCTATGGAGCGAAAGAAATAGGCAACGTTTCGGGCCGAAACCCTTCTTCAGACTGATTTTAACTGTCTATTTTGCCAGTCTATTGTTTTTCTTTCTGATGTCCGCTACGGTCTGCAGTATCTAATTACATTTCAGCATGTCGTATACCTGAAAAATATGATGACCACTTGTCCCCATTTCATATGGATAATCCTGGCCCAAAAAGATAAGCTGAATGAGCCTGGGTCAACATTTGTCCCAGATTCTCTTTTGGCCGGTTAACTGTGGTTGGTGTCATGCTGCCCATACTCACCACTGACCACCAAAGGAAGTTTGGATTTAGTTCATGCAGTTCACCTTTCCAAATCCTATGGTCTGGATCTGACCTTAAGATTGTGGTGAGAATTTCCAGGCAGGCAAGGCCTTTTACTTGGCAAATAATCAGAAACATTGTAAAAAAAATGTTTTGCAACGAACTAAGTGATAACCAATTGCTTGTAGAAATAAGAATTTCTTTCCACTTTACAAAAAGAGACACAAAGTGCTGGAGTAACTCAGTAAGTCAGCTTACTAAGTTAATAAGTTAGATAGAGTTCTTAAAGATAGAGGAGTCAAGGGATAGGGGGGGAAGGCAGGAACGGGATACTGATTGGGGAATGATCGGGATTGATCAGCCATGATCGCAGTGAATGGTGCTGCTGGCTCAAAGGGCCGAAAGGCCTACTCCTGCACCTATTTTCTATTGTCACTCCAGGGATGCTTCCTGACCTACTTACTCTAGCACTTTGCTTTTGGTTGATAACTGATTACTTAACTGGAACTGAAAATACTGTGAAAGCTGCTGACATTCAGAAACATGCAACTCCTATTAGTCTAGTCAAGTCAAGTCAAGTTTATTTTTTTACATACACATACGAGATGTGCAGCGAAATGAAAAGTGGGAGTGCTCGCGGACTTTGTGCAAAAAACAAACTACAAACAGAATGGAACAGAATCACATATTCACATTCACAAAAAGGAAAAATACAGCAATTTTTTAAAAACAGTAGAATGGTGCAGTAAAGTTAGTCCCTGGTGAGATAGGAGTTTACAGTCCTAATGGCCTCTAGGACGAAACTCCTTCTCATCCTCTCTGTTCTCACAGCATGGCAACGGAGGCGTTTGCCTGACCGTAGCAGCTGGAACAGTCCGTTGCAGGGGTGGAATGGGTCTCCCATGATCTTATTGGCTCTGGAGTTGCACCTGATGTATAGTTCCTCCAGAGGGGCGAGTGAAGTTCCCATAGTGTGTTCGGCCAAACGCACTGCGCTCTGCAGAGCCTTCTTGTCCTGGGCAGAGCAGTTCCAAAACCAAATCGTGATATTTCCAGACAAGATGCTTTCCACAGCCGCTGAGTAGAAGCACTGGAGGATCCTCAGAGACACTCTGAATTTCCTCAATTGCCTGAGGTGATAAAGACACTGCCTTGCCTTACTCACGAGTGCTGCAGCGTGTGATGTCCGTCACATCCTCAGAGATGTGGACTCCCAGGTATTTAAAACAGCTCACCCTATCCACAGTATCCCCATTTATCCTCAATAGTGTGTACGTCCTCGGATGATGTGCCCTCCTAAAGTGCACGATCAGCTCCTTAGTTTTTTTGATATTCAAGAGGAGGCTATTGGCCTGACACCAGAGTGCCAGATCAGCCACCTCCTCCCGGTAGGCCCACCACTACAGTGTCATCAGCAAACTTGATTATCGAGTTAGAGAATATTAAAAACTATTCAGACTTTATTTATCTAAATAAAAATATTTTAAACTAATTAAAGATATTTAAATGCAATAAAACCATTTTTAAAAGTACAAATTAACAATAACTATCTCACAACTGTTCCTCTCCATTAAAATGAATGGATAAGTTGTTCCTATGCCAAATCTAACTTGGCACAGTTTACTTATTCAAATTTCCCAGTGCAAGTGTTGGGAAATTGCCATTACTTTGAAATCGTCTGAGCATAGTTGGGAAAACAACCATGAACAACTGACCGTAACTTATGCATTTCCACATTCACTACTGCATGCAAATGCAATATATCAAGTTTGGAGATAAAAAAACTGGGTGGCACTCTCGAATATGAGGAGGATGCAGTGAATGCAAGGAATGTAGAAATGCTAAATGATTTGACTATGACAACAAATATAACGTGGAAAAATGTGAGATCATCAACTTTGGTCAAAAACATTGCACGTGAAATATATTTTAAATGATAGAGGGCTGAAAGATGTCAGTGTCTAGAAGGACTAGTGTTACTTTATACATGAATCACTGAACGTCAACTTGCAGTCCCAGTTTCATATGTTTACTTGATTTATTAGATTCACATGCAGTAGTTAAAGTTAACATACAGGCACAGCAAGTAATTTAGCAAGGTAAATGGTATCCTACTTGTAAGAAGAATTCTGTACAAACGTACAGAATTTTGTAGCAACCCTAGTGTGAATATACCTGGGATATTTGTGTACAGGTTTTATCTCCCTACCTAAGAAGGACACAACTTGCAATATGTGGAGTGCGGTGAAAATTCACCAGGTTAAGCAAACTAGACCTATACTCTGTTAATTTCAGAAAAATGAGAGGTGATCTTTATTGAAACATACAAAAGTTATATGAAAGAGAGATATAAAGCTGGAGTAACTCACCGGGCCAGGCAGCATCTCTGCAGTAAAAGGATAGGTGATGTTTCAAGACTGGTGTAAACCGGCAACTACAGTTCTTTGTTTCTCCAAAAGTCAGATGAAACTTGACAGAGTAGGTGCAGGATGATGTTTCCTCTAGCAGCGTATCTAAAATTGGGAATCAAAGTCTCAAAATACGAGGTGGGCCAATCAGGATAGAGTTGAGAAGAACCTTCTTTACCCATAAGGTTATGAATCTTTGATGTTCTTTGTGCAAGCTGGCCATCGCCACTAAATATGTTCAAGAGAGATCAATAGATATTAAGGGAATTCATGATATGGGGTTGGTGGGAGAAAGTGACATAATCTTATTGAATACCAGAGCATGGGAGATGAAGGGTGTAGTGCAGGAGAGAGGGAGGAACGCCTATATCATGTTTCTCATGTACATGGAGATGTAGATGTTATTCTCCTTGTCCACTCCATACAGGATGGTCCTAATTGTATACCTATCTAAACTTACATGGAGTCATGTTGGAAAACCCAGAGAGCTTCACAGATTTCTTCACAAAGTTACGGTTATTGTAATGATATTGCGGCTCGGGCAAATAACAGCATGCATCTAAAAGTAGAGAAGCTTGTTGTATTAAATTGTTTCCATTGACAGAAGAACCACTTTGAAGTAGGATCACAGCATAAGCTGATCCAGTGAAGAGAAGTCATCAGAGCCCCATTACATGAACCATGCAACTTGAATACTTTTGCCTACCTTTCCTAATTTGAACAGCATTGAGAGTTGAGTTTGAAAGAAAGACTTTGCTTGCAAAAGTAAATTCATATTTTCTGGAACTAGATCTTGTGGTCGATCTGAAGCCATAAGATGTGTCAAAAAAAGGGATGGGATAAAGGTGCTCAACTTCCCTGCAGAACAGGAGAGACCAACAGCTAGTCTTCAAGCCTGAAGACTTTGAATAGTAAAATGATGATAGCACAGAGGGTGGCCAGTCTTCACAGTTCTTTAGAGTTCAGAAGGAGGCCATGCTGCCCACTTGGGGAATCGTCCAACTTTCAACCTAGTGAAAGACGCAAAGTTCTGGAGTAACTCAGCGGTTCAGGCAGCATCTCTGGAGAAAAGAGATGGGTGACGTTTCTGGTCAGAACCGTTCTTCATACTGAAAGTAGAGGGGAGGAAACTGAAGGTAAGAAATGGCCAGAACATAGCAGGGCCAGCAACAGATAACCAAAGAAGGGTAGAGCCCACAATGGCTCATTGTTGGCCAGGGAAGAGGTGATAGCGAAAGGATACAAATATGTGAACAATGGAACCAGTAGGACGACTAGGGTGGGGAGAGAAGGAATGCAGGAATTACTTGAAATTGGAGAAATTAACGTTCATACCACTGGGTTGCAAGCTACCCAAGCAACAATTCCAGAGACAAAGTCCGATGTCCACAATGAAGCAGAGGGGAATTGGACTGTACCACAGCTATGGAAGGTCCATACAGAAGCCCGATAACAAAATAAAAGAGCTGTTCCTGAGTCTGGTGGTACGCATTTTCAAGCTTCCGTACCTTCTGTCTGACGGGAGCCAAGAGAATAAGGAATCACTGCATTGGGACAAGTCTTTTAACACTTTAACTGTTTTTCTGAGATAACGTCAACTGTTGAAGGAGTGTGGCCGGGGTTTCCATCCGGGTCAATTGTTTACTGTGGATTTTCTCTCAGGAAGGCTGGATTTTCATCTGCCACAGTGACCGATGTACAAGTACAGCCGAGTCCGGTGGGGAAAGTGACATTCCCCGACCGAACCTTCTGTTCAAAGCGCGTGTAGAAGGCATTGACCCCATTGAGGTGGGACCCATTGTTGCCATTGATACTGCCCACCTTCACTTTGTAGCCCATTATCACGTGTAATTCTTGTCACAGTCTACAGGTGTCCATGCCATTGCCACTGGACTCCAGCTTGGTATGGAATTCCCTCTTGGCATCCTTATTGGCTCTGCGAAGGTCGTAGATACATTTTTTCTACCACTGCGGATCGTTTGACTTGAATGCAGCAAACGTGGACTTGATATGGAAGTGCACCTCGTGGTACATTTGTGGTTTTTGAGTACATCATAAATACACATTGCAAACAAGCTTGGAAAACTACAGGTGCAATTTCCCATGTGTCATTATGACATTTTGGTAAAAATGGAGCCTGGCAAAGATAAATGGACAGAAGTGCCAAATGAATGTCCCTGGATGCAAGATATTTAAGAAAGATAGGGAAGGGATGTGAAGACAATTATGGGTGGTAGTATTAATCAAAGAGACTACTGGAGTGAGATTTTGTTCTATAATTGATCAAGTACAGAATATTTCTGGTTAGATTTAAATCTAAAAAAGGTTTGATTTCTCGACTGGGAGTATTTTATAAATCGCCTTCGGGGGAATGAAGTATCAATCGTAGAATGACATTGCAAAATTAATCAAGGTGTTTATTAGGCCATTGCTGCAGTAATGATAAAAGATATTGAAGAAGATTCTTCAAATTAGGCCGTATTAGTAAAGCTTGGAAATGTAAATGAGTCCATCATTTTGATGGCGCATACCAATCCATCAGCTGGAGACAGAGGCGCTAATTGGGAGGGGTTCACAGAGACCAAAAATGTAATGGAATACTAGTAGTAGGAAATTTCAACTTTATAATATTAATTCTGATTGCCTTTAGTGTGAAAGACTTTGAGGTGGTGCAATTTTCCTTTGAAAGGGAGCTCTCTGGGCCACTACTAAAAATGTAGCAGTACTGATCCTAATCTTTTAAAATGTAATGGGGGAAATGATGGGAGCAGTGGTTCGATAGCATTTCAGAGATAGTGAACATAACCCTGTAAGCTTAATGGGCCTGACCCACTTGGCGATTTTTTTATGCAATGCCGGCGACTGTCATAGAAAGTCGCCGAAAAACCGGCAACAACCTATGTCATCATAGCGACAACCTATGGCAGGAGAAGTCAAGCTATGCTCATTGGCGCCAAACCCACTGTCACCGAAAATTGTTCAACATGCAGCGACCAGAAAGACTCTATGACATTTTGCGCGACTGAGGAGACTACTCCCGGCGACCACCAGCGAACATGTGGCGAGAAACTAGTCGCCTGTAGTTGCCTAAAAAATCGCCTAAGTGTGACAGGCCCATTAAAAAAGTTGTGAAGAAGGGCACGTGAAAGGTAGATAGGCACATGGAGAGACGGGGAAAGAAGGGATATGGATTATATGCAGGTTGGAGATATTAGTTTAATGTGTTCATCACATATATAGTGTGCTGAATGGCCTGTATCTGTGCTGTACCATCCTATGTTTGTTCTATGCAAGAACAATGATAGACTGGAAATTTAAGTTTCTTAGCCGAGCTAAATTTTATTTCAATATATTGTAAGACTTAATATTAAAAATGTACTTACATGTAAGTTTACATAAGGCAATGAGAATCATTCAAAGCGAAATAGTGAGAGTTTAGTTTAGTTTGTCACATGTACCGAGATACATTGAAAAGCTTTTGTTGAGCTCAGGGCAAGTCAATGTGTACATTTATTCAAGACGCATATGTGCCACTCTAAGATAAAATAGTAACTCAGAGACAGGTTAATTTTAAGAGTAAAAACAAATTTGACGCAGTTAAATCATAATCAAACATTGACAGCAACTCACCTACAGGGTAGTTGGAATATAAAGCTCAATGGATGGTGGAGGCAGGTGCTTTCGGAAGAATTTAGATGAACATTTACATCGCTGGGAGGCTATGGACCAAGTGCTGGCGATGGGATTCTTAGAGATAGATTCTTAAGTTAACATGAACATGGTGAATTGAAGGACCTGTTTCTATGCATTTTGTCTGATTTTGACTGTATGTCTCATGTAATTAAAGGCCCATGAGTCTAACATCAGGGATAGGGAATTTTAAGTGCCACTGTCAGCAAGATATCCTCCCTTCATCTCTCAATTTGATCATTTCCTGTGGAGGCTGCTGAATAAGGAACAGTAATTCTGCCTAACTTCCTCTTACCTAACCTGGAAAGATCAAAATAAATTCGTATTTTTTCTGAAATCAGTTAACTCAGTGCAATCCTGGAATTGAGTTTTAGATTGATCATACTTGATTTAACACTTGGCATCAGGATAAATTGGGTCAGATAACTTTGATAATGACCTGACCATACTTTTGACTATGATACGTGCAAGTGTACGCATCTCATCCAGCTTTGTTCCACTTATAGGTAGTATGTCTCAGCTTTATTCAAATGGGTAATCTGTGGTAAGGTGACCTCACCATACTGATGTATTTCGTGTATGTCTGCACTCTATGTGGTTGGTGTCGAGGTCCAAAGGCCTTTAAACTGTAACCACAGTGAATCATACTGAAATCATTCAATGCAGTGCATGATAAAGAAGACTTGATCAACAAATTAAGAAACTATAATACATTAGGCATAAGAACGCTGGATGAACTCAACAGGGCAGTTGATGTTATCTACATGGACTTTAGCAAGGCTTTTGACAAGGTCTTGCGTGGTAGGATGGTCCAGAAGGAAAGAATGCATGGGATCCAGGGTGAGCTAGCCAATTGGATGCAAAATTGGCCTGGTGGAAGTTCTGGTCGCGATACTATAGAAAATAATAAATTAAGCTAGAGAATTGCAGAAGAGATTCACAAGGTTGTTAATGGAGCTGGAGGGCTTGTGTTATTAGGAAGACTGGATAGACGGGGGCTCTTTTCCCTGGAAGAAAGGAGATAGAGGGGTAACCATATAGAAGTTTTATAAATTCATGAGGGGCATCAATAACATGGATTGTCACATTTTTTAGGGTACTAGAGTCTAAAACATAGAGAGCATTGTTTAAAATGAGAGAGGAAAAATTTGAAGGAAACATGAAGAGCAAATCTTTAACACGGAGGGTTGTGGATATATGGAACGAGTAGCCAAAAAAGTGGTACAGGCAGGTACAATTCTATTGTTCAAAAATCATTTGGTCAGAAAGGATAATGGGCCTGTCCCACTTAGGCGATTTTTCAGCAGACTTCAAGTTGCTGGCAGTCGCCTGAAATCCGGGAACTGGAACGGCGACTGTCAGAATGGAACACCCACGCACGCACGCACACATGCACACACACACACACACACACACACACACACACACACAGCAAAGGCGAGGGCCAGGGCAAGCTGCACTCACCTAAAAAGTCCTTAAGGCCCATAAAGGTTAGGCAGGATATGAAAAAAATGCAGGCAAATGGGTCGCGTTGAGAAAGGCACCTTGGTCAACATCGATGAGTTAGGCAAAAGGGCCTGTTTCAATGACTGACAAATGGAACCAGGTGATGGGAGTGGAGGGGAGTTGGAATGGGGGAGATGAGCAAAGCTCGCTGGATGGGTGAGCAAATGTGAGGGGATAATACCAGAGGTATGAGT
Organism: Okamejei kenojei; assembly: GCA_035221665.1. Lineage (NCBI taxonomy): Eukaryota > Metazoa > Chordata > Chondrichthyes > Rajiformes > Rajidae > Okamejei > Okamejei kenojei. The sequence goes on from CM069131.1 coordinate 167,564,998, forward strand.
TACCTGAAACTGGAAAATTAAATTTCACACCATTTTGTTATCTTATCTTTTGTTATCAAAGGCATGAATGGGATAGTTTACAACTCAATAGGTAGGAATGGGTAGCTTACAACTTAAAGGTTCTGCCTAGAAGATTAATGTAATAATTAGGGGCATAGCAAGGCATCTCACACCTGCAGAATTTATGTTGTGTAGCATGTTAAACTTCAGAACACTTCCCATGTCTTGGAGAAACACTGGTGTAGGAAGTGTTGTCAGGTGGAGGAGCTTAAAGGTTTGCTTTTGAAGCAATTGATGTTACTGGAAGTGTTGTCTCATTAGTGCCTGTGATGTAGCTATACTTTGACGCTCTTCCAAAGTAGCCCTTCTTCATAGTGAGCCAGGCCGGTGAGTAAATTGCATCATTTCTGAACGTAATGCTATTTCTCATTTACGCCAACACTATGTTGGTGGTTCTGCCATTGCAGAAACTATTGCTACAAAGGAAACTTTAATTTGAGAACAGTCTTTCATGACTGCATAGTTTAAAGGGTTAAAGTGAAAACTGAATTAAGCAATAATTCCCATTTTCACTGTGGAGGGGATGTCAGACAACACATCCCAACTACAGCAGATAAGGGAAGTGACTGAGCCAATCAGATTGGGGAAGTATTGGATGGTGACAGTATGTCTGTGTCTGTTGCTCTGTTTATTGTTATGGTGTTAGTTATTTCCGTCCATGACGGTAATAGAAGTTACCACACTCATTTATAGAAATGGAGAAGGCTGGTGTTATTTTTCATTGCAGCTATCCGTAATTTTTATTTTTTTATTTTTTAAACTATTTTTTACTTTATCTACTTTAATGTACTTTATTAAACTTTTTTTTTCTCATTTTCTTTCAAGTCAGGGCTTGTCTGCTTGTGGGTTGGCTTGTTCTCTGATATGTATCATGGCTAGGATGAGAGTTTGCAAAAGGAAAAGCAATTGCTCCACATCTCGCATCGGCATATTTGAATGTAGACTAAGCTTGCTCTGGAGATGCTATCTCAGGCCCAAGCATTTCTTTGCAGCAAACCACATTTTTTAGTCTGTTTCCTGAATGTATTAATTAGCGGTTTGGGGTATCCTTCCATCCCCCCAGCCTCGTCTGTGTTGGGTGGCCTACACTGATGCAGTTTCTCAAGTCTGATATTTACAAGGAACCTATTTTTTTGACCTGTCTGTTCCCTTCACAGCAGGTTTGATCTCTTTACTTGATTAATAATTGTGCAACTGTTGTAAGAACTTGGAGTAGTTGCCTTTGAGTCTGCAAGAATTTTTTCATTGTGTTTGATATACGGGTCTATCTCACAGCACAGATCTTATGTGTTTACAGACCTGTTATGCTGCTGAATGTAAGAATGTAATTCTGTTTTCGGTACTTCTGACAATTAAACAGTCTTGACTCTTGGGTCTACAATCAAAGTGGCATTTAATTAAGCAATAATTTATACTTTTCCATACTTGCAAAACCCTAAATTTCAGGGATTTGCATAAATATATTCTTGACGGGTGCAAAATAAAATCAGTGAAATCTTTCACTCTAATGAGCAAAAGGAGACTTTTAATTATGTTTATATTGTCATGTATACTGAGGTGCAGTGCAAAGCTTTGTTTTGCATGCAATCTAAACAGATCAGATATCTATATAGCTAAAAGTCTCTTGACCACTTCCTGTCATAGAAACATAGAAACATAGAAATTAGGTGCAGGAGTAGGCCATTCAGCCCTTCGAGCCTGCACCGCCATTCAATATGATCATGGCTGATCATCCAACTCAGTATCCCGTACCTGCCTTCTCTCCATACCCTCTGATCCCCTTAGCCACAAGGGCCACATCCAACTCACTCTTAAATATAGCCAATGAACTGGCCTCAACTACCCTCTGTGGCAGAGAGTTCCAGAGACTCACCACTCTCTGTGTGAAGAAAGTCTTTCTCATCTCGGTCTTAAAGGATTTCCCCTTATCCTTAAGCTGTGACCCCTTGTCCTGGACTTCCCCAACATCGGGAACAATCTTCCTGCATCTAGCCTGTCCAACCCCTTAAGAATTTTGTAAGTTTCTATAAGATCCCCTCTTAATCTCCTAAATTCCAGAGAGTATAAACCGAGTCTATCCAGTCTTTCTTCATAAGACAGTCCTGACATCCCAGGAATCAGTCTGGTGAACCTTCTCTGCACTCCCTCTATGGCAATAATGTCCTTCCTCAGATTTGGAGACCAAAACTGCACGCAATACTCCAGGTGTGGTCTCACCAAGACCCTGTACAACTGAAGTAGAACCTCCCTGCTCCTGTACTCAAATCCTTTTGCTATGAAAGCTAACATACCATTCGCTTTTTTCACTGCCTGCTGCACCTGCATGCCTGCTTTCAATGACTGGTGTACCATGACACCCAGGTCTCGCTGCATCTCCCCTTTTCCTAATCGGCCACCATTTAAATAATAGTCTGCTTTCCTGTTTTTGCCACCAAAGTGGATAACCTCACATTTATCCACATTATACTGCATCTGCCAAACATTTGCCCACTCACCCAGCCTATCCAAGTCACCTTGCATTCTCCTAGCATCCTCCTCACAGCGAACACTGCCCCCCAGCTTAGTGTCATCCGCAAACTTGGAGATATTGCCTTCAATTCCCTCATCCAGATCATTAATATATATTGTAAATAGCTGGGGTCCCAGCACTGAGCCCTGCGGTACCCCACTAGTTACTGCCTGCCATTGTGAAAAGGACCCGTTTACTCCTACTCTTTGCTTCCTGTTTGCCAGCCAGTTCTCTATCCACATCAATACTGAACCCCTAATACCGTATGCCATCTTACTCAGTCCTGTCTGCGCTGTATATTGATTTTAGAGAAAACGCTACCCTATATCGCTATGATTTTTGGCCATCTTACTCAGTCCTCCTCTGCTGAGGCAGCCCCGAGGATTTTTCCTATCGATTAAACATAACAAAGTTATGAATTTCTTTAAAATCTTGAGATCTAATTGGGCCTCTCTACTGTCAATCACCATGATGAAGACCACACACCTTCTGGGGGGGGGGGGGGGGGACAGGACTATAAAACCCCGGATGCCTGGACATGAGTCAGTCACTCTGGAAGATCGTGAGGGAGTGGGCACAACTGTGATTCTGCTGTGAGTCAACTGAACTGTGAGTCTGCAATGTGCTTGCAATAAATGATTTGTTAGCCCTTAATGAAAATAAAATGAGTTGTTTGGCCTGCCCTGTGTTTGAAACTGCGATGGCAATGGAAATGAAATGAAATTAAAATGAGTTGTTTGGCCTGCCCTGTGCTTGAAACTGAAATGGCAGTGGAAATGAGATGAGTTGTTTGACCTGCCTTGTGCTTGAAACTGAAATGGCAATGGAAATGAAATGAAATAAGTTGTTTGGCCTGCCTGAAACCACTCATTACGGCCTACAAGTTTAGGCTTGTATTCACTGCTAGATGCAGGAAAAATGTTTCCAATGTTGGGCGAGTCCACTGGAGTTTAGAAGGATGAGGGGGCTCTTATGGAAACATATAAAATTATAAAAGGACTCGACAAGCTAGATGCGGAAAAAAATGTTCCCAGTGTTGGGTGAGCCCAGAACCAGGGGCCACAGTCTTAGAATATAGGGGAGGTCATTTAAGACTGAGGTGAGAAAAAATGTTTTCACCCAGAGAGTTGTGAATTTATGGAATTCCCTGCCACAGAGGGCAGTGGAGGCCAAATCACTGGATGGATTTAAGAGAGAGTTAGATAGAGCTCTAGGTGCTAGTGGAATCAAGGAATATGGGAAGAAGGCAGGCACAGGTTATTGATTAGGGACGATCAACAATGATCGCAGTGAATGGCGGTGCAGGCTCGAAGGGCTGAAAGGCCTCCTCCAGCACCTATTTTCCATGTTTCTATGTTTCTAAGGCCCCTATTAACCGAGAAACCGGTCCCTTTTGGGCCAAAATTCTCTTCCTGGGCTAATACGGGCATTTTGGGCAAAAGGCCCATGCCAGGCAAGGAAAAGTGCAGAAAAAGTGATCACTGAGATTTCACTCTTTTTTTAATAAAGGGTCTCTTCAGCCCATCAGGCCTGTACTAGCCCAGGAGGAGACCCTTCGGGCCTTCTGCAAGTATTAAACCTCACCCTAGTATTTTTCTCCCTCCCTTCATTAGCTCCCTGTGAGATCCAGGCCAGGATAGACTTTCCTCCTTCATTGCTGTGATCTGCAGGAATAGATGAAACATTTCTAAAATTGATTCTCCAACCTCTCCCCCTTCTCTCTCGCCTGTTTTAGGCAGAATTTCTGGAAGTTTCTGAGCTGCCAGCACACCAGGTCTGAGTGACTCAGCTGCCAGCCCACAGGCCTGAGTGACTCAGCTGCCAGACCAAGATTCCATTCGGCTCACAATGTCCATACTAGCCCACTGGAAACCAGTCCCTTTGGCCCTCACCACCCATATTAGCGCTCCAGAAAGCCGCCACCCCCCCCCCCCCACTGGCCACCAATATTGGAATTGGTGGAGAGATGGAATATTGCGTTGGGGAACCAGCCCTCCCGTGTGAACATGGGACCCAACGGGTCCCACTTAGTCTAGTACTATATATATATATAAATGTAATCAAACCAAACTTAAGTACAATAGATCGAGCAAAAGGGATAATACAGAGTGCAGAATATAGATCTCAGCATTGTAGTGCATCAGTTGTATAGTCAAAGTCCAAGGTCTGCAATGGGATAGAGGTCAATAGAACAGTACGCTGGCTTATGGAAGGACTGTTCAGAAGCCTGATAACAGGGTTTAAGAAGCTGTTCCTGAGTCTGGTGATGCACACTTTCAAGCTTCTGTGCCATCTGTCTGGCAGGATCAGGGAAAGGAAGGAATGACTGGGGTGAGACGTCTTTAATTATGTTGGCTGCTTTTCTGAGGCAGTGCGAAGTGTAGATGGAGTCAATGGTGGTGTGATAGAGTGGACTACATCTACAACTCTGCAATTTTTTGCTGTCTTGGGCAGAGCTGTTCCCAAACGAATCTGTGACGCATCCTCACAGTTTGCTGTGTATGGTGCATCTGTAGCAGTTTGTAAGAGTCATTGGAGACATGACAAATTTTCTTTGTCTCCTCAGGAAGTAGAGGTGTCGGTGTGCCTTCTGGGCTGTTGCATCAATGTGTAGGAAGGAACTGCAGATGCCGGAGTAACTCAGCGTATCAATGTGGTTGATTCACAACAGATAGTTGGTAAAAGTGTGAAGGAACTTGAACCATTTCCACTTCGGCACCATTGAAGCAGATTGGGGCATGGAATCCACCATGCTTCATAAACTTGATAATTATCTCCTTCACCTTGATGACATTGAGGTAGAGATTAATGTCCTGACATCATGCTGCTGAGTTCTCTATCTCTTTCCTGTACTCCATCTCATCATTGCTCATGATCCGGCACACCACAGTGGTGTCATCTCCAAATTTGTGGATGGATTTAGAGCCAAATTTGGTTGTACAATCATGAATGTTCAATGGGGAACTGAGAACGCATCCTTGCGGGACAGCAGTGTTGAAAATTATTGTGAAGGAAGTGTTGTCATTTATACTCACTGATTGTGGTCTGTGGGTCAGAAAGTTGACGATCCTGTGGTAGCGTGGGGGGGAGGGGGGTGATTCTTGGTTCGGATGATAAGTTTGGATGGATGATGGTGTTGAAGATGCAGCTATAGTCAATATATAGAAGTCTAATGTAGGAGCCCTTATTGTCTAGGAGGTGCTCCAGAGATGGGTTTAAGGCCAGGAGGATGGCATCTGCTGTGACCTGTTGCGATGGTAAGCAAACTGCAATCGACTATGGCTGGCTGGGTGGCTAGACTTAACATGTGGCATCACCAGTCTCTCAAAGCACTTCATGATAATGGAAGTCAGAGCCAGTGGATGGTAATCATTAAGGTGTGCTAACTTACATACTTTCCTTTGGCATTGGGGTGATAGTGGTCTACTTGAAGCAAATGGTGACCTCTAAATGGAGTAGTGAGATATTAAAAAAAATGTCTGTGAATAAGTTTGCCAGCTGATCTGCATAGATCCTTAGGACGCAGGTAGAGGCCATCCAGACCAGTTGCTTTCCACCATTCTCTCTTAGGAAGGCCGACCTAACGTCTGCCAAAGTAACCGTTGGTACAGGCACACCTGAGACTGATGGGCAAGTGGTGTTCTTCCATAGCCTTTCTGCTCAAAGAGGACTTAGAATGCAATGAGTTCACCTGGGAGGAATTGATTGTTGCCAGCGATACTGCCCAACTTTACTTTGTAATCTGTTATAGTACGCAAGCCTTGCCACAATCTATGGGTGTCCATGCCATGAGATTTGGAATGTACAGCCAAGATATGAACAAATAATAAGTGAAAGGGCACCCACAGTTGTAGGAGGAAATCAAGAAACGGGAGGGTCAATGAGAAAGATTGAATAGCCAACATTGCAGAGCGATACTTGGAAAAGGTATAACATAGAAACATAGAAAATAGGTGTAGGAGTAGGCCATTCGGCCCTTCGAGCCTGCACCGCCATTCAATATGATCAAGGCTGATCATCCAACTCAGTATCCCTTACCTGCCTTCTCTCCATACCCCCTGATCCCTTTAGCCACAAGGGCCACATCTAACTCCCTCAAATATAGCCAATGAACTGGACTTCCCCAACATTGGGAACAATCTTCCTGCATCTAGCATGTCCAACCCCTTAAGAATTTTGTAAGTTTCCATAAGATCCCCCCTCAATCTTCTAAATTCTAGCAAGTGCAAGCCGAGTCTATCCAGTCTTTCTTCATATGAAAGTCCTGACATCCCAGGAATCAGTCTGGTGAACCTTCTCTGTACTCCCTCTATGGCACGAATGTCTTTCCTCAGATTTGGAGACCAAAACTGTACGCAATACTCCAGGTGTGGTCTAACCAAGACTCTGTACAACTGCAATAGAACCTCCCTGCTCCTATACTCAAATCCTTTTGCTATGAATGCTAACATACCATTCGCTTTCTTCACTGCCTGCTGCACCTGCATGCCTACTTTCAGTATAAAGGAGAATACTTTAGTGAATAGTTTGAATCTGGATCTGCCGCCAGTATATAAAAGCAAATTGAATAATCACTTTCAAAAGAGAAATCACTAAATCCTGGCGGTAAGTTTTGCATGTGAGAGGGTTGAGTGGGATGAATCGGGTAGTTACTTTAAAAACTGTTTTTTAAATATAGTTCCATATGCTCCATATTTTTTTGTTTGTTTTTGTTTAACTTCAATGCAATACCAAGATCAAAAACACGATGAAAATTGTGATTCTCATCAAAAATATGATTGACATCCATGTTGATCACTGTTATCCATGTTTTAAGCCTTTCCAAGACCCTCAGAGAGTTCAAATCCATTTTGATACTTTTGCAGCGATACCTAATATGAAAACAATACAGAGTGTGCACAGCATTAATATAATCTTGACTTGGGTGCATTTAATGCCTATCATATTGCAAGAGTTAAAAATATAAAAACAGAAAATGCTGGAAATACTCAGCAGCTCAGGCAGCATCTCCGTTGAAAGAACCAGTTAATTTTTTAGGTTAATAACATTTCATCATTTCTAGCAAAAGTTTTAAGTTGCAGAGAGAGGTGAGGTGTATGGAGAACTGAGGGAATGGAGATGACAGAGTGAAGACTAAGAGAGACTGAACGATAGAAGTAGAATCGAACTAGTTAGAAGGTGTTGATCACAGTTAGAGCTAAGCCAGTGAGCAAGAGAAGACAGCTGTGAAATAAAGTTTCAATAAATTGATGAATGTTAAAAAAAATTGTTTAAAATGTTTTTTAAACTTATCATGATTGATGGTGAAAACGAGTCAGTTCCTCAAACCGGGAATGGAAAACTTTGGTAGAAATACTTCCTAACTTACAAAAGCAGTTATAACACTGCAAAGGAAAATTGACAATATATTGTATAATAATATGACAAAGCTGAAATTAAATGATAGTTTAAAATCATTCCACTACTTGTACAGAAGGTGGGATCATGCACAAAGGGGCATGATCAGGCTGGCAAAGAACATTGTTCACAAGGAGCATATTCTTTGTGCGAGGGAGCTTTGCATTTGGGTACATGCCCATGCCCATTTTGCCTTTGAGATATGTGTAAAAGGTCAGTACTAATGGCTTAGAAGGATACTGAGGCTAGAACGTTGAGAGTAACCCTCTCCCTTATGGTAAAGCAGTTATATTATTTGTCACAGATGTCTCTTATCTTGAGCAAGAACAAAGACTGCAGATTTTGTGTTGTTCTTTTAAATGGTTTCAGGGGTAAAAGGGTTGGTAAAAACCTAGTAAAAGTATGAGTAGTAGTTTTCAAGGTTCAATGTCAGTTTATTGTCACATGTACCAATTAAGGTACAGTGATTTTTTTTAAGAGCAGTGAACGTGTGAATTTGATAGCAGATTAATTTTACATGTTGCATTATCTTTGACCATCATTTGGAGTAGTTTACCACTGAATGAGAGTGCTGAGGAGAATGGAAAAATCCACCAAGCTCTGGAGGGACAAATTTACAATTGAGTATTAAAGTATTCAGAAATATTTGCAAAAATTCTCTACTCCACATTTTTCCCAAATGTGAATCAATTACTCAACCCTGTGCCTGGTATGAATAACTGATATTGAATGGAACTACAAAATAGAATTAAATTGAATTGAAAGGTAACATGAAAACAGGTCCTTCGTCCCACCAAGTCCTTGTTGACCATCGATCATCCGTTTTCACTAGTTTTAAGTTATTCCACTTTCTCATCCATTCACCTTACACTAAGGTCCTTACAGAGGCCAATTAACTTACAAAAAAGATAAGAGATGAAAGCGATCACCCTGAGGAAATCCACATGGTCAAGACCATGAAAACGCCACACAGACAGTACCAGTGGTCAGGATCGAACTTGAGTTTCTGGTAGTATGAGGAAGCCTGAATACTACCACTGCACCACTGTGTTGCTAAATATTACAATGCAGAAGAATCTGGGATCTCAATTCATGAAATACATGTCGCAAAGGTAATATGGAGAGCTAATGAAATGATTAGCCTCTGAAACTCCTGTGCCTACTTTTAACATTTCAGCAACAATACAGGAGCAGTCAGAAAGTGTGAGCCTCTTTGTGCACTGTCTACTTCCTCTTGAGTATTTCTGGGGCTTGTGTGGCATTATGACCATATCACAATGACCAATGTCTTTCTATTGAACAACTATTGGAACTTTGGTATTTCTTTTCAATCTTAACATTAAAAAACACTACAGCTGATGGGAATTGGAAATAAAACAGAACATTCTGGAAAGACTCAGCAGGTCAGGTAGCACATGTGGAAAGAGAAAGAGCACCTATTTTATATGTTTCTATGTTTCTAAACTGACTTTTCGATCTAAGACTGTCATCAGATATCTGGAAAGCGGTCTTCAGCCTTTCCACTAATGTTACCTGACCCGCTAAGTCTTTCCAGTAATTCCATATTTTTTCTGAATGATAAGCTTTATTCATTTGTGTTCTTATATGTTCACAAACGTTTATACTTTGACACCCCAAATTGATCGCATTTCACTTCTGCCAGCTTTTTTGTAATGAATATACTTATCTTTCTATTATTTTGTTTAAATCATACATATTTTTAATATTACATATCTCAAGATATGTGTGGGGGAACTTCTTTACTCAGAGGGTGGTGGCTGCGTGGAATGAGCTTCCAGCAGAAGTGGTGGAGGCAGGATCGATTTTAACTTTTAAGAGTAAAGTGGATAGGTATATGGACGTGAAGGGAATGGAGGGGTATGGTCTGAGTGCAGGTAGATGGGACTAGGGGAAAACAAATGGTCGGCACGGACTGGAAGGGCCGAGAGGGCCTGTTTCCGTGCTGTAATTGTTATATGGTTATATGGTTAAGATATTAAAGGAGGCGATTCAGCCCATTGAGTATACTGGTTCTCAGAGCATTACCATTTTCATTCCTCAACTTATGATCCTTCTCTAAAGATACGGAGGTATTTATGAGGATCTTCAACCTGTCTCTATCTCTGGCAACGGACCCCATGTGCCTGAAGACAGCTACCAGAGTGCCTGTGCCGAAGAAGTCTAAAATCACCAACCTGAATGACTACTGCCCGGTTGCCCTAACTCCAATACAAATGAAGTGCTTTGAAAGGCTGGTCCTCTCTCACATCAAATCCAGCATCCCTGGATCATTGGACTCTCATCAATTTGCATACAGGGCAAATAGATCCACAGAGGATGCCATCTCTGTGGCTCTTCACACTGTCCTGACCCACATGGAAAGACAGGGCACCTACGGGAGGATGCTCTTCATTGACTATAGCTCTGCCTTCAATACGGTCATCCCCACCAAGCTCACCACCAAACTCCACCAGCTAGGCCTCAGCTCACTAATATGCGATTGGATCCTGAATTTTCTGACGGAGCGACCGCAGGCATTGAGACTGGGGCCGCACCTGTCCTCCACTATCACCCTGACACTAACTACCGGCACACCACAGGGCTGTGTACTGAGCCCCATGCTCTACTCCCTCTTCACCCACGACTGTGTCCCTGCATTTGACAACAACACCATTGTCACGTTTGCAGACGACACAACGGTGAACGGGCTGATCACCAACGGTGATGAAACAAACTATAGAGCGGAGGTGCAGAACCTGGCGGACTGGTGCTCACGGAACAACTTGTCGCTAAACACCTCCAAGACCAAGGAGCTGATTATCGACTTCAGGAGGTCACAGAATTGGGAATACGCCCCAATCTCCATCTACGGAGACAGTGTGGAGAGAATATCCATCTTCAAGTTTCTGGGCAATCACATCTCAGAGGACCTCACATGGTCCACCAACACCGCTGCACTGGTCAAAAAGGCACAGCAATGACTGTTCTTCCTAAGAACATTGAAACGGACAGGTCTTCCCCAACAGCTGCTGACGACCTTCTACCGCTGCACCACAGAGAGCATACTAACGTATGGCATCTGTGTGTGGTATCTCAGCTGCACGGAGGCGGAGAGGAGAGCTCTTCAGCGCGTCGTCCACAGAGCGCAACAGATTATTGGGACACCGCTACCAGCCTTGGAGGGCATCTACCACGCACGGTGCCTCAGGAAGGCTGTCAGCATACATAAAGACTCCTCTCACCCTCGTAATGGACTGTTCGAACTACTCTCTTCTGGCAGACGCTACAAGGCCTTCTACGCCCGCACTACCAGACTCAGGAACAGCTTCATTCCCAGAGCTATAGCGGCTATGAACCGGCCCTGCTGAGAACCCCCTCCCCCACCCCCATGGACTGTCTCCCCTGGCCTCGCACTTTAGTCTGTGTTGATTTTACAGGTCTAATGTTCGTTTTTACAAACCTTGCTCTCAGGGAATCTAAACCTACATTTTATTTATGACATTGGATGGAAGTTGCAAACCAAATCTCGTTGCACTTATGTGTAATGACAATAAAATATATTATTATTATTATTATTATTATTATATATACACATAATCTATAGCTATATATATATATATATATATATATATATATATATATATATATATATATATATAGCTAATCTAGGGGGAGGTAGGGAGTGGGGGATAGAGGGAGAGGAGGACAGTGGGGGAGGTGAAGAGAGTGAGGGGTGGGATGGGTGGAGGTGAGGAGTGGGAGAGCAGGGGGATAGAAGGAGAGGAGGGGGCTTATGATTTAGATTAGATTCCTTTATTGTCATTCAGACCTTTCGGTCTGAACAAAATTTTGTTACCTTGCAGTCATAACATATAATAAATTAAAACAAAACACACAATAAACACATATGTAACATCCACCACAGTGAGTTCACCAGGCACCTCCTCACTGTGGTGGAAGGCAAAAGTCTTAAAGTCTTTGTTTTCTTCCCTACTTGTTCTCCCTCTGTGCTGAGGCGATCCAGGCCTCCGATGTTATCGTCCACTAGGCCCGTGGCCGAGCCTCCGAAGCCGGGCTGCCACCACCGCCGTTGCCGGAATGCTGGAACACCGCCACAGCTCTGAAGCAGGGTCTGCCGCTGAAGCGCCGGAGCTCTGAAGCTGTGCTGCCGCTGGAGCCCCGCTGGAGCACTGGAGCTCTGAAGCCGGGTCGCCGCTGGAGCAACTGCTGGAGCACCGGAGCTCTGAAGCTGGGCCACCACTGGAGCACCGCTGGAACGCCACTGGAATGCGGGAGCTCTGAAGCCGTGCCGCTGCCGCCGCTGGAACGCTGGAGCTCTGAACGCTCGCCACAGCGCCGAGGCCGCCAGCTCCGCCATTAGGCCTCCGCCATTAGGCCTCAGCACAGACGGAGACGGTGACGGGGGACACGACAAGAAAAGGTCGCATCCCCCCGAAGGGAGAGACTAAAATCTTGTTTCTCCCACCCTCCCCCCACACACACAAACACAACCTAATAAACCAAAAATTCTAACTAAAAACAGACACAAAAAGACAAAAAAAAGAAAAAAACAGACGGACTGCAGGTGAGCCGCAGCTCCACCATGGATGGAGGAAGGGTGTGACTGAGGCTAGGGGAAAGGAGAGGGAGGGAGTGGTGAGGTGAGGGAGGGAGTGGGAGAGGGGAAAGAAGGAGGGTGAAGAGGAGGGGGAGGGAGAGCTGGGGTTGAGGGGGAATGGAGCAGGATAGGGTAGGAAGAGGGATGGCGAGGTAATCATAGAATCATAGAAAATAGGTGCAGGAGTAGGCCCTTCGAGCCATTCAATATGATCATGGCTGATCATCCAACTCAGTATCCCGTAACTGCCTTCTCTCCATACCCCCTGATCCCTTTAGCCACAAGGGCCACATCTAACTCCCTCTCAAATATAGCCAATTAACTGGCCTCAACTACCTTCTGTGGCAGAGAAATCCACAGACTCACCACTCTCAGTGTGAAAAAAGATCTTCTCATCTCGGTCCTAAAAGACTTCCCCCTTATCCTAAAACTGTGACCCCTTGTTCTGGAGTTCCCCAACATCGGAAGCAATCTTCCTGCATCTAGCCTGCCCAACCCCTTAAGAATTTTTTAAGCCTCTATAAGATCCCCCCTCAATCTCCTAAATTCCAGCGAGTACAAGCCGAGTCTATCCAATCTTTCTTCATATGGAAGTCCTGCCATCCCAGGAATCAGTCTGGTGAACCTTCTCTGTACTCCCTCTATGGCAAGAATGTCTTTCCTCAGATTAGGAGACCAAAACTGTACGCAGTACTCCAGGTGTGGTCTCACCAAGGCCCTGTACAACTGCAATAGAACCTCCCTGCTCTTGTACTCAAATCCTTTTGCTATGAATGCCAACATACCATTCACTTTCTTCACTGCCTGCTGCACCTGCATGCCTACTTTCAATGACTGGTGTACCATGACACCCAGGTCTCGTTGCATCTCCCCTTTTCCTAATCGGCCACCATTCAGATAATAATCTACTCTCCTTTTTCTGCCGCCAAAGTGGATAACCACACATTTATCCACATTATTCTGCATCTGCCATGCATTTGCCCACTCACCCAACCTATCTAAGTCACCTTGCAGCCTCCTAGCATCCTCTTCCCAGTGTCATCCGCAAACTTGGAGATGTTGCATTCAATTCCCTCATCCAGATCATTAATATATATTGTAAATAGCTGGGGTCCCAGCACTGAGCCTTGCGGTACCCCACTAGTCACTGCCTGTCATTCTGAAAATGACCCGTTTACTCCTACTCTTTGCTTCCTGTCTGCCAGCCAGTTCTCTACTCACATCAAAACTGAACCCACAATACCATGTGCTTTACGTTTGTATGCTATTCTCTTATGTGGGACCTTGTCAAAAGCTTTCTGAAAGTCCAGATATAACACATCCACAGGTTCTCCTTTATCCACTCTACTAGTTACATCCTCAAAAAATTCTATAAGATTCATCAGACATGATTTACCTTTCATAAATCCATGCTGACTTTGTCCAATGATTTCACCGCTTTCCAAATGTGCTGCTATCCCATCTTTAATAACTGATTCTAGTGGAGTAGTGGAGGGAGTGGGTGAGGGGAGGAAGCAGAGGAGGGTTGGTAGAGGGTGGGAAGAAGGAGGATAATGGAGGAGGGGAATAGGGAACTGAAGAGGGAGAGTGAGATGCGTTCACATTGATCTTATATTTTATAGGTTATTGCCATTTTGAACTTTAAAAACGTCGCAGTCGCATTCCCACTTGCCGGCCGCGCCTGCGCAGTTGGGGGAATGTTGCCGTGACTCACGTCACAACGGGGATCTCTGGCGTCACACGGGAACCCGTCAGCTGCTCCTGCGCAGTTGGGGGCTATGGGTCCGTGGTAGAATATTGCCTTGGGGGACGGGTCTCAACGGGTCCGCACCTGGTCCAGTATCCAATTATCTTGCTGCAGTTAATATTTGTGAACCAGTCCAAACAGTGAAACTTTTTTTCTGTCATTTTGTTCAATCTCATCCTGTTCCAACATTCATTTGGGATTTTCAAGCTGTGATGGCAATCACTAGCAGACCATTTGAACTATATTTGGGAGTTTCCATTGAATGTAAACAAGATGGTTTAGAATTTAGAGACAGAGCATGGAAACAGGCCCATCAGCTAACTGTCCATGCTGACTATTAATCATCCATTCATGCTAATTCTACTAATTCTGTTATCCCACTTTCCCATCTATTTCTTAAACATTAGGGCACTTTTTTGCAGATCTGCACACCTTTGAGATGTGGGGGGAAACCCGTGCAGTCACAGGGAGTACATACAAACTCCAGAGACCATACAAACTACAACATAGATAGCACCGAGTCCAGGATCGAACCTAGGTCTCTGCCACTTTAAGCCAGCAGCTCTCCAAGCTGCGCCACTGTCCCGCTCTATATGATATATGCAGCAATGGTATATACGGGAGTCTTCAATGCATTATAGAAATTAGGATTTTGTGAAGTGATTTGGAACAGTAGTTTTATTTTTTTTAATGCACGGCTTTATTCTGCATTGATATTGTGCTCAAATGAGACTCTCAAACTAGATAAAGGTTCAATTAGCATCAATCAAATGTTGAAAGTTGGTTTGAATTTGGTTAATATGAATATTATTTATCTTGGAGTGAAATGAAACAGGAATAGACTTTGCTAAGTCATTTTTCAAAATGTTATTAATATTTTCAAATACACACCAAATACAAGCATGCTTTGGATATGTGGGTGCTGGTCACCATTTGCTACCTTCTGCAAGCAGTATGTGTGCATGCGAGTATGTCTGTCTGTGTTTGTGTGTGTGTGTGCCTGCGTGTGTGCTCAGTTACTAAATAAGCTGAGCTCACGCCACGTTCCTCATTTCATTACTAATTAGGCCATTAATGTACACTGCAATCCACAATAAATTTGCACATGTGGTGAATAATTGCTGCTGTATTTCCATTCCTTGGAGTTTTTCTCCATTGAACCATGCGCAAAAATAGGTGACTTTGCGACACATAATAAGTCATGGGAAATGGAGTCACAATCACAGTGAGATAAGCATTATTAGAGCATAAGATATTGAAAAATGTAATTTATTTCCTTTCAGCAAATAAATTAGTCTTTTCATGAGGAAAGAATTGCGTATAAAGGATGCGTTCATGCGTACAATTCTTGCATAATATCCAACCCATGGGCAGCATGGTGGCGCAGCGGTAGAGTGCCAGGGTCCCGGGTTCGATCCTGACTGTATGTAGTTTATACGTTCTCCCCGTGACTTGCGTGGGTTTTCTCCGAGAGATCCGGTTTCCTCCCACAGACCAAAGGCATACGGGTTTGTAGGTTAATTGGCTTGGTAATATTGTAAATTGTCCCTAGTGTGTGTAGGATCACTGGTAGGTGCGGACTCGGTGGGCTGAAGGGCCTGTTTCCACGCTGTAACTAAACTAAACAAAAATTCAGCACATCAAATCAACATTCAGTGCCAGCTGTTTCAATAATATTTTGTGTATCACAAGCTTAACCTGTGTATATCTCCGGACAGACTGTGCATCTTTCTCACTGTCCTCTTTTGCCCAGCCTTGTAAAATAAGTAGGGCTATGCATAAATTATGGGTTGGCCATTAAACAGTTGTGAATGAGTAGAGGTATCTGGCCTCTCCCAGCTACACCCAGGGTTTCTGAGCTCCGTTTTGGCTGCTTGTGAAAAGGGAATATTTACTTTGATTAATTACAGTAATAATGAAAATATGTCAGTATATTTACTTCTGAGGGAAAGCAGCTTCAAGTAGGTGGACAATTATATATTTCAAACTATTCAAATGTGTCTTTGGAGTACATTTCAATTGCTATCATTTATTTCAATTAGCATCATAGATGCTGCCTGACCTACTGAGTATTTCCAGTATTGTCTGTTTTTATCCCTTGGTGCACACTTATTCGTTGATCCAAATGAAGAACATGATTGGTTTGGTTCGTGAGATCTGCTGTAGATAAAGGGTGGGCAGATGACAAACCCTGCAAATGCCCATGAAAGAGTTCAAAGATGCTGGGAGATTTGGGCCATTGCCCTGAAGTCTTGATATCGCAGGATCCATATTTTTTATATTTTTGGTGATAGTTCTTTGATGACTTAATTCCTAAATTGGGGAATACATCTGATAGTCTGCTGCCATGTAAATGAACAGAAGACTCATGAACTATATATTCATAGGTTCCCGACAGTAGCAAGTTAAGTTGATAAGGTGGCTAAGAATACAAATGAGACACTTGCCTTAGTTTAGCAGCAACACCCATTCTGTTAATACTGCAGAAGGTGATGAGGAGATGTTTTAGGAATTCCCTCATAATGTTATATACTTCTATAAAATCATCCCTCATCATGCTACATTCCAAGGAATATAGTCCTAGCATGTCCAACGTCTCCTTATAAATCAGGTCTCAAGTGACAACATCCTCGTAAATCTTCTCTGCACTCCTTCTACCATAATAACATTCTTCCTATAGCCGTGTGACCAAAAGTGAACACAATACTCCAAATGCAGCCTCACCAACTTCTTGTACAACTATAAAACTTAACATCCCAATTTCAGTACTCAATACCCTGACTGTTGAAGGCCAATGTACCGAAAGCCTTCGTGAACACTCTATCTGCCTGTGATGCCATTTTCAAGGAACAATGTACTTGCACTCCTAGATCCCTCTGCTCTACGACACTTCCCTCGGGTTTGCCATTCACTGTGACGGTCCTGCCCTGCTTTGGCTTCCCAAAATGAAACACCTTGTATTTATCTGCACATTAAATTACATTAACTATTTCTCAGCAAATTGGCCCAGATGATCAAGATCCCGCTGTAATTTAATCTTCACAATCTACAATATCACTTACTTTAATGTCATCAGCAAACCTACTAATCATGCCTTCTACATTTGCATCCAAATCATTAATATAAACCACAAACATGAATGGTCCCAGCACCGATCCTACCAGTCTGAAAAACATCCTTCCACTTATACCCTCTGTTTCCTTCCCTGAAGCCAATTCTCTATGCAGCCAGTTAGCTCTCCCTAGATCCCATGCGACTTAACCTTCCAGAGCAGCCTGCCATGTGGAACCTTACGAAATGCCTTGCTGAAGACCATACAGACAGCATTTACGGCTTTGCCCCATCAGCCTTTTTTGTTTACTCCTTCAAAAAGCTCAATCAGATTCGTAAGACACTATCTCCCAAGTACAAAATCATGCTGACTAGCCCCTGTCCTACCAAATGCATATATATCTTAACCCTCTGACATCACTCCAGTAACTTGACTACCACAGATGTTAGGATCACTGGTTTATAGTTCCCAAGGTTTTTCCCTGGACACTTTTTAAAAAGAGTCACAAGATTAGCCACCCTCTAGTATTCTGGCATCTAACCTGTGTCTAATGACGATTCATATGTCTCAGGCATGGCACCTGCAATTTCTTCTCTTTGGCCCTGATTAGATATATCCGGGGACACTTTTCACAGTGTCCCCAGATATATCTGATCAGGCACGAGAGATTTGTCTACCTTCATACGCCTTAGGACAGTCAGCACCTCCTCCAGACATCTCCATTAACTGTCCCGAGTTTTCCTGTCTTCATGTCTTTCTCCATGGTAAAAAGAGAGAAGAAATACTAATTGAAGACCTGGCCTATCTCCTACGGCTCCACACAGAGATGACCACTTTGGTTTCTGGGTGCCCTATTCCCTCTCTAGTTTAGTCTTTAGACTTTAGAGATACAGCATAGAAACAGGCTCTTCGGCTCAAGCCAATTAGCAATTAAACTGTACACTAGCACTGTCCTACACACTAGGGATAATTTACAAATTTACCAAAGCTAATTAACCTACAACCCTGTACACCATTAGAGTGTGGGGGGGGGGGGGGGGGGGGGTGGAACGGAGCACCCATGTGGTCACAGGGAGAACGTACAAACTCAATTTCTCTCATCATCCTAGCTTCCTTTCTCCCCTTTGCCTTGTGCTTCACTCTTAAAAGGAACATGCATGCCCTGAACTCTTGATCTCACACTTTTAAAAGCATCCCACTTTCCAGGCATTCCTTTGCCCACAAACTTTAGCAAATTCCTGTCTAATACTGTCAATGTTGGCCTTGGCCCAATTCAGGATTTTAACATGCGGGTTCGCCCTGTCTTTATCCATAATTATTTTAAAGCTAATAGAATCATGGTCCCAAAAGGTTCACCTGACACTTCAGTCACTTGCCTTTCCCAATTCCCAAAGAGTATATATGGCTTTGTCCTCTCTCTTGTACAGCCCTCTACACATTGCCTGGGGAAATCTTCCTGAACACATTTGATAAATTCCACCCCATCTAAGCTCTTGACATCTATATTGGGGAAATTCAAAATCCCCTATTATAACAACCTTTTTAGCTTGCAGCTATTTGCAATTTCCAGGCATATTTGCTCTTCTAATTTTCATAGACTTTTTGGGGGCCTATAAAATATTCCCAACAAAGTGATCATCCCCTTTTTATTTTTCAGCTCCACCCATATAGTCTTACTGGATCAATGATCAATAATGTCACCTTGGACTTCTGCCGTAACATTCTCCATAATTAATAAAGCAACATCCTCTCCTCTTTTACCGCTCAGCTCTCTCTCCTATTGCACCTGTACCCTGGAAGATTAAACTGCTATTCCTGTCCCTCTCTTAACCAGGTTTCCGAAATGGCTATGACACCCCAGTCATGCATACCTTTCCACGCCATGTATTCATCCATGCCCTGGGCTGAGGGCTTGCACCTGTGCTGTACTGTTCTATGTTCTGTGTTAATTTCAACATGAAATTAGAAGGGCTACGGGATTTGCAGATGACACTAATATAGGTAAGTACAGAGATAGTGAAGAAGGTTATTAAGAATTGTAGCAGGATCTCAATCAGCTAGATAAGTAGTCTGAGTGTAATATATATTAATGATAAGGTTAAAAATGTAGGTGATCTGATTAGTAAGTTTGCAGCTGAATCAAAAATGGTTGGTGTTGTGGATATTGAGTAATGGAATCAAAGGATGCAGCAGAATATAAATCTGTTGGAAATTTTGGCAGAGAAATGGCTGATGGAGTTTAATCCAGACAAAATGTGAGGTGCTACATTTTTGGAAATCAAATGCATGGGGAAACCATACAGTATTAATATACTGGGGGATATCGGGGTGCAAGTTCAGAGCTTCCAGAAAGTGCCAAGACAAGCAGATAGGGTTGTAAAGAAGATAAGTGCAGATGCAACTTTAGATAAAGCCAAAAAGTGTTGCAGTGAAGGCATACATATAACATATATAACTATATAACAATTACAACACGGAAACAGGCCCTCTCGGCCCTTCCAGTCCGTGCCAATCATTTGTTTTCCCCTAGTCCCATCTACCTGCACTCAGACCATACCCCTCCATTCCCTTCCTGTCCATATACCTATCCACTTTACTTTTAAATGTTTAAATCGATCCTGCCTCCACCACTTCTGCTGGAAGTTCATTCCACACAGCCACCACCCTCTGAGTAAAGAAGTTCCCCCTCATGTTACCCCTAAACTTCCGTCCCTTAATTCGCATGTCATGCCCTCTTGTTTGAATCTTCCCTACCCTTAATGGGAAAAGCTTATCCACGTCAACTCTGTCTATCCCTTTCATCATTTTAAAGACCTCAATCAAGTCCCCCCTTAACCTTCTGCGCTCCAAAGAATAAAGACCTAACTTGTTCAACCTTTCTCTGTAATATAGTTGCTGGATACCAGGCAACATTCTAGTAAATCTCCTCTGTACTCTTTCTATTTTGTTGACATCCTTCCTATAATTAGGCGACCAAAATTGTACACCATACTCCAGAATTGGTCTTACCAATGCCTTGTACAATTTTAACATTACTTCCCTGCTCCTATATTCAATGCTCTGATTTATAAAGGCCAGCACACCAAAGGCTTTCTTTACCACCCCATCTACATGCGATTCCACCTTCAGGGAACTATGCACAGTTATTCCCAGATCTCTCTGTTCCACAACATTCCTCAATTCCCTACCATTTACCATGTACGTCCTATTTTGATTTGTCCTGCCAAGATGTAGCACTTCACACTTATCAGCATTAAACTCCATCTGCCATCTTTCAGCCCACTTTTCCATATGGCCCAATTCTCTCTGTAGACTATGAAAATCTACTTCATTATCCACAACACCACCTATCTTAGTATCATCTGCATACTTACTTATCCAATTTTCCACCCCATCATCCAGATCATTGATGTACATGACAAACAACAGTGGACCCAACACAGATCCCTGAGGCACCCCACTGATCACAGGCTTCCAACCTGACAAACAGCCATCCACCATTACTCTCTGACATCTCCCCTTCAGCCACTGTTGAATCCATCTTGCTACTCCGCCATTAACACCCAAAGATTGAACCTTCTTAACCAACCTTCCATGGGGAACCTTGTCAAAGGCCTTACTGAAATCCATATAGACAACATCCACTGCTTTACCCTCATCAATTTCCCTAGTAACCACTTCAAAAAATTCAAGAAGGTTTGTCAAACATGACCTTCCAGGCACAAATCCATGTTGACTGTTCCTGATCAGACCCTGTTTATCCAGATGCTTATATATATTATCTCTAAGTATCCTTTCCATTAATTTACCCACCACTGACGTCAAACTAACAGGTCTATAATTGCTAGGTTTATTCTTTGAACCCTTTTTAAACAATGGAACAACATGCGCAGTACGCCAATCCTCCGGCACTATTCCCGTTTCTAATGACATTTGAAATATTTCTGTCATAGCTCCTGCTATTTCTACACTAACTTCCCTCAATGTCCTAGGGAATATCCTGTCGGGTCCTGGAAATTTATCCACTTTTATATTTTTTTAAAAGTGTCAGTACTTCCTCCTCTTTGAATCTCATAGTTTCCATAGCTACTCTACTTTTTTTCCTTACTTCACATAGTTCAATATCCTTCTCCTTGGTGAATACCGAAGAAAATAAATTGTTCAATATCTCCCCCATCTCTTTTGGCTCTGCAGATAGCTGTCCATTCTGTCTCTCTAATGGTCCAATTTTATCCCTCATTATCCTTTTGCTATTAATATAGCTGTAGAAACCCTTTGGATTTACTTTCACCTTTCTTGCCAAAGCAACCTCATATCTTCTTTTAGCTTTCCTAATTTCTTTCTTAAGATTCTTTTTACATTCTTTATACTCCTCTAGAACCTCATTTACTCCATACCTTCTATAATTATTGTAGATATCTTTTTATTCGAAACGTGTCCAATTTCCCTTGAACAACCATGGCTCTTTCCAATTTTTACTATTTCCTTTCACCCTAACAGGGACATAAAGATTCTGTACTCTTACAATTTCCCCTTTAAATATCCTCCATTTCTCTTCTACATCCTACCCATAAAACAGAGTGTCCCAATTCACTCCTTTTAAATCTTTACGCATTCCCTCAAAGTTAGCCTTTCTCCAATCAAAAATCTCCACCCTAGGTCCAGTTCTGACTCTCTCCATAATTATATTGAAACTAATGGTATTGTGATCACTGGTCCCGAAGTGCTCACCAACGCATACCTCCGTCACCTGACCTGCCTCATTTCCTAACAGGAGTTCCAGCACTGCCCCTTCTCTGGTCGATACCTCTATGTACTGCTGCAAAAAACTATCCTGCACACATTTTACAAACTCCAAACCATCCAGCCCATTTACAGAATGTGTTTCCCAGTCTATTTTTGGAAAATTGAAATCTCCCACAATCACTACTTTGTGCTTACTACTAATATCTGCTATCTCCTTACATATTTGCTCTTCCAATTCTCGCTCCCCATTTGGCGGTCTATAATACACCCCTAAAAGTGTTGCTACACCATTCCCACTTCTCAGTTCCACCCAAATAGCCTCCCTAGACGAGCCCTCTAATCTATCCTGCCAAAGCACTGCTGTAATATCTTCTCTGACAAGCAATGCAACACCTCCCCCTCTGGTCCCTCCAATTCTATCACACCTGAAGCAACGAAATCCTGGAATATTTAGTTTCCAATCACAGCCCTCCTGCAACCATGTTTCACTGATTGCCACAACATCATATTTCCAGGTGTCAATCCAGGCTCTAAGTTCATCCACCTTTCTTACAATGCTCCTAACATTAAAATATACACATTTTAGAAACCCACCATCCCTTATTCTCTGTCTTTTCTATTATCTTTTTCCTCTTTCTTGTCTACATTTTGGGTCCGAGTGCTTCCCTTCTCTGCCTCTTGCCCCTCACCCTGTCCCCTAGCCCCCTCTACCCGAGTCCCTCCCCCCCGCCTTTCTAGTTTAAAGTCTCCCCAGTAGCCTTTGCAAATCTCCCTGCCAGGATATTGGTCCCCCTCGGGTTCAAGTGCAACCCGTCCTTTTTGTACAGATCATGCCTTCCCCAAAAGATGTCCCAGTGATCAAGAAACTTGAATCCCTGCCCACTGCACCAGTCCCTCAGCTATGCATTTATCCTCCACCTCATTCCATTCCTACTCTCACTGTCACGCGGCACAGGCACTGATCCTGAAATCGTTACCCTTTTGGTCCTTCTCCTTAACTTTCCCCCCAACTCCCTAAATTCTCCCTTCAGGACCTCATCTCTTTTTCTGCCTATGTCATTGGTACCTATGTGTACCACAACATCAGACTCCTCTCCCTCCCTTTTCAGAATCTTTTGGACACGTTCCGACACGTGCGAGACCCTGGCATCAGGGAGGCAAACTACCATCCGGGTTTCCCGACTGCGTCCACAGAATCGCCCATCCGACCCCCTAACTATAGAGTCCCCTATTACAATTGCCCTCCTCTTTTTGCTACCCTTCTGAGCATCAGGGCCGGTCTCTGTGCTGGAGACCCGGCCGGTGTTGCTGCCCCCAGGTAGACTGTCCCCTCCAATTGTACGCATACAGTTCGCTTGGCTTCATTAGTTGAGGCATTTAAGTGTAAAAGTTGGTATGTCATGTTGCAGCTGTATAAAACTTAGTTCAGGCCACATTTGGTGTATTGTGGGGGGTTCTGGTCCTTACACTGTAGGAAGGATGTGGAGGCTTTGGAGAGAGCCCAGAAGACTCTCACCAGGATGTTGAACGTTGGAGACTCTCACCAGGATGTTGAACGTTGGATGAGGGGTGACCTAATAGAAGCTTATAAAATAATGAGAGGCAAAGATAGGGTAGAGTCAATTTCCCAGGGTGGAAAAGTCCAATACTTAAAGCTGAAAGTTTAAAGTAGGAAGGAAAACTTGTAAAGGAGATTTGTGAGACAAGTTTTTTACTGATGATTTTTATTTTGTAATGATGGGTGCCAGGAATGTGCTAAAAGGGGAGGTGGCTGAAGCTGATATGATAGCGATGTTTGAGAGGCATTTTGACAGACACATGAACAGTTACAGAATGGAGGAAAACAGATGATGTACAGGCAGATGGGATTAGTTTAGATTGGTATCATAGTCTACGTAGACATGGTGGTCCAAAGGGTCTGTTCTTATGCATTCCTGATCCGAATTCTATATGATGCACTAATTGTGTTTAAGACACTAACTAACCTTCACCACATTTAAAAAATACCTGGATGAGAAGTTGAAGTCTTTTTAATCAATATTGCTACAGATCAAAATCTGGATTAGTCATTGTCTTTTTATGGAGGGTGTGAACACAGTCTGCTTAATTCCGCCTTTCTTTGTCATAAATTTCCATTCCATGATTATATAAAATCCTCCATTTCCTTGCTACTCCTTTGGACTTCAGACATACATCGCAGAAACAGGTGCTTTGACCCACCCAGACCGCGCCGACCTGTAATCACCTGTACATTAGTTCTATCCTACACACTGGGGACATTTGACACTTTTTTGTCTTTGGAGTGTGTAAAGAAATCGGAGCACCTGGGGAAAACCCACGTGGTCACAAGATGAACGTACAAACTCCTTATGGGCAGCACTCATAGTCAGGATGGAACCCGGGTCTCTGGTCATAACCAACGATGGTGGTGAGGGAGTTTAGATCATTGGAGAACTGCTTGATTTTTGGATTGTGTAGTGTGTAACTCAGCAGTTCATACATTGGTGTGTTAAGGGGCTGTCCCACTGCGGCGACCTAATCCACGAGTTAAGAAGAGTGTCTTTGACGTTCAAGCCCGAGGGCACTCGCCTGGAAAACCTCGAGCTGGATCCACCGTCAGTGTTGAAACCGCGAGCTGGACCGACCACACGCGCACACACACACACACACACGCAGCGGGGGTCACGGAAAGCGGGGGAGCGGTGGAGCGCTGTCTGAAATTCAGACCCGTGATGAAGAGGAAGGTAAAAGACGGCTGCACAGTTACGGTAAGTCCTTTAGAGAGCATGGAGGTGGGGGGGGGGGGGGGGGGGGGGGGGGGGGGGGGGGGTGATGAGGGGAGAAAGTGGGAGGGAGGCGGAGAAGGAGAGAGAAAGGGGGGGAGACGCTTTTAAGAAGTATAATGAAGTTTAGCGGGCACTTTACCTATCGGTCATTATTCCTTGGTCCTGAAAACTCCAATGAGCCCATCAAAATGCCCGGTCAGCGAAGGCGATTGCCTACGGCTGCCCTTGACTGCCTGTAACTAAATAGCAACCCCACTCCACTGCAATACAAGTTACAAAGAACCATGCCAATCAAATTTTACTTGTGGAAAATTTTTCAACATGCTGAAAATGTTTCCGTGACCTAGCTGAGGCCGCGAGTATTCGGGCATGAAGGAGAGTTCCACTGATCTCATAGGACCTCCTAGAACCACATGTCGACCAATCTGCGAGTTTGAGGCGAGGGCAAACTCGTCTAAACTTGCAGATTAGGTCGCCACAGTGGGACAGCCCCTTAAGAAGGAACTGCAGGTGCTGGTTAAATCCAAAGATAGACACAAAAAGATGGAGTAACTCAGCGGGACAGGCAGTTTCTTCAGACCTGAAACGTCACCCATTCCTTCTTTCCAGAGATGCTGCCTGTCACGCTGAGTTCATACATTGGTATAGTTTTGCAATTTTTACATTGAAGTATTGAAGTTTTCAAATTGAAGTATATGAGAATCTGTAACATGGGCACTTTGCCCAACCCATTCTTCATTTTACGTGCCTGGATTTTAACATTAGCAGTGTATATGGGAGAAATGGTGCAATGTACAAAATGTTATTTAAAAAAATTAGCCGCCAACGAACTCTGTAACTCTTGAATGCAATTGTAAGATAATTGAAGTGGGATTTTAGATCTTGTGAACTGTTGCATATCTACATTATATTGGTAAAGATTTACGCACATTGGGAATCCATTAAGAATTGCTTTGGGCCTTTGTTAATAAGTGTTTGTTATATTGGCTGATGCCAGTTATATGATCACTGGGTCTGAAAATGAGATTCTACTTTATTGTTAATTAATATTCAACTATTCTGCACATGCTATGTTATACTGAGGGATCAATTTCACTGCCTTTAACTGATGCCCGCAGCTGGCAGACTGGCAGAAATATTAGATAAAGCTGCATAGTACAGTGGTTTGTATGGAGCGGTGAAATGTAGATGTCTTCATTGTTCATTGGGATCAAGTTACCATTTTGGGCAAGCCATCAGTGTGCAACAGGATTAAATCATTGATGACAAAGGCAGGGAGGCAACTGCCTATTAATAATGTAATAGCATCTGATCATCTCTCGGTAGTAATGTCAATGTTTCCCTTATGTTGGGTCAACAATCTGTCTCTCATCTGAATCATGTCCTTTTGTAGAAAGCTGAGTCAGCTTCAAATGGCATGATATTACTTTAAATTATCACTCTTTCCTTTAAATCCCAAACTTCTGTCCCAGACAAAATTTGTAGAAAGTAGTTTCCAGGTTCACGTTGAGATGTTACAAGTTCTAGGAATCTGAAGCATATCTTTGGAGATTCTTAGATTTTTTTTTATCATCATCTTCCATCTGTTGACGAATGGCCTCCAATTGTTCATTTTCTACCCACACAACAAGTGAGCAACAAACCAAGATGCTGTTTTACATGAAATGTGTAATACATAGTGGCCCAGGGTTTGTGACCAGTGACTGATCAAAGACTTCAAACAACTTCTGCCTCAAAGGTCAGTTTGGTGAGAACATCCTATTCCAATCATCTACTGCTATCAAGTCGGTTCATTACAGATACATGATGTCTTGTCACCCTGATGTCTTCAAGTTGTTTGAGTAGCCCAATGGCAGTGGGCCAAATCATGGACCCTCAAACTGGTAGAGAACAATCAGCAAAACCATCCACTCTGGTCAACTCTTTTCTAGCCTCTGCACCTTTGCATTGTGCCAAAGGCATTAGCGTACTGATGCTAGCGTACTGAGCTAAAGGCTGGATCCAATCCCGCAACTTTAGTCCAGTTATGGCTGACGCTATACATTTGAGTGAGTCTGTCACTCTTGAGGAGAAAATTAAGACCAGATAAATGGATGGGTTATTTTAAATTATCTTAATATTTTTAATTTCTATCATTTTAAGAAGCTTTTGAAATGATGGATTTATTTAATAATATTTATTTTTAATTATTTAGGCTCGTTTTAAATGTTGCAAAGATTATTGGAGACATTTAAAAGCGGTTAAAAGGCTTAGGCTGTCAGAGAAATGTAATTGATTGATACATTCAGAAGACTTTTGAGAAACTTTCAAACTTGTTGATTGATTTCCTCATATTTTTATGATGGGAAATAACATGCTACAGTTCAAAATTTGCAAACAAAATGAAACATTATGGCCATAAATGGTAACAATTCAAATGTAAAGTTACAACTCAGCATTACCCCATGTTTTAGGACTGAAACTATATTGCCAACAACAGCCAAATTAAAGTTTGGCTCAGGTTAGTGGTGAGGCTCTCACCTCTAAATTACAAAAAAAAAGTTCTTTTCACCCAGAGAGTTGTGAATCTGTGGAATTCTCTGCCACAGAAGCAAATTGGAGGCCAATTCATTGGATGTATTCAAGAGAGAGTTAGATATAGCTCTTTGGGCTAACGGAATCAAGGGATACGGGAGAAAGCAGGAACGGGGTACTGATTTTGGATGATCAGCCATGATCATATTGAATCGCAGTGCTGGCTCGAAGGGCCTACTCCTGCACCTATTTTCTATGTTTCCATGTAAAGGATTGTATAGTAAGGAACTGCAGATGCTGGTATATACCACAGATAGACACAAAGTTCTGGAGTAACTCAGTGGGTCAGGCAGAAAAGTTCTGGAGTAACTCAGTGGGTCAGGCAGAAAAAGGATGGGTGAAGTTTATGGTCAGACTTAATGTATATGGGAGGAAAGTATAAGGGTTCCCTCCTCTATATTTTCAGTCTGAAGAAGGGTCCCGTCCTGAAATGTCACCCATCCTTTTTCTCCAAAGTTGCTACCTGATCCACTGAGTACTCTAGCACTTTGTGTGTATCTTCAGTATTAAAGAATTGTTGCATTATCACAGAGTGACATTGTTGAGTTAAAATTGTCATGCATTTTCTTTTCACCGATTTCCTTTTCAGCTGAAGTAAATATTCCAAAGGACTGTGGGGAGGGAATTGCTGCTGTCATTTCAATCTGAGGCTTATTCTGGAATCTTTTTTTTTGTACTGATTGTGATTGCTGTGTACAAATTGTGTAAATAAGTGACTACATTTAAAAAAAAAATAGATTATTGCCTGTGAAGTCATTGACAATATTCTAAGAATTTAAAACATTGCATTTGAAATCCATTTATTTCTTTCTTTGGGTTTTTTTTGCAAGTATGACTTAAACTAAAGACACAGGACACTGACTAGTTGATCACTGTAGTTGGAGATAATCTGGTCCTGTGCTGCAGAAGCACAGGCCAACAAGTGTTCCACAAACCCTACCGGTGGCTATGTAATCCCCGAGTGGCAGCAGTAAAGATCGGGGTATAGAAGACTGTACAGAGAGGAACAGGATAATAGAGGCAACAGCAAAGGAGAACAGGTTTCTAAAAGAGACACGGGGTACCAAAGGCATCGGAATAAATAAATAATTGTGTCATATTTGAATTAAGACAGTGTGGGATATCAAAGGAATTGAGGGTAAAATAGGATTAGACTGGACAAGATTGTATTTAAACTGAGGAAGCTTCTATTGAGGGAAACAAGGAAGAAATATTATGGAGGATGCTAGGCAGCCTTAATGCACATTCTCATTATTATTCTTATGACTGTAAAGGACAAATTAAAGTATTGAGTATGATCAGAACAATATTGATCTACAAAGGTCCGGTCTTGGTTTTGTGGTGAATGGGCCTGTCCCACTTAGGCAATTTCTTTAGCAGACTGCCGGTTGCCGGCAGTCGCCTGAAAAACCGGCAACTGGAACGGCGACTGTCAGAGTGGAACACACACAAACACATCGCAAAGGCGGAGGGCAGGGCAAGCGGGGGAAGTGCTGTCTGAAATTCACACGGTGCAAAGCCAAGGTGATACAGCCACACACCACGATGAACAGGGAGGTTTGCACTGTAAAGACGGCTAAAGCACAGTGAACGGTAAGTCCTTTAAAAGGGGGGGGGGGGGGGGGTTACCAGTCAGTCGGTTATCCTTGGTTCTGAAAACTACTGCTTACGTTTTTTTTCCCAATGAGCCAATTCACCGGTCAGCACCGGCTACAACCTACGAGAACCTCCGGAAACCTTCGACCATCTGGCAACCCAATAGGACCTACTGGCGACCCACCTACGGCTCGAGAATTCTCGCTACTCTCCATGGTGGTTTCATTCTAGTCGCCGCTAATTTTTCAACATTTTTTTTTAGATTGTCCCAAATTGTACCAATACTGGAGAGACATTCAGGTAGAGATTAAATTAATTCTGGGAGTGGATCTACCTTTGGAACCGGCTTGTTTTATATTAGGAGATACTCCAGCAGCAACAGATATTCAAAATCAGAAATATTTGCCTGGGGTGATGCTGTTGATTGCTAAAAAGATGATAACAGTGCTATGGAGAAAGGAAATGCCACCAAATGTTCAACAGTGGAGGGAAAGATTGAAAAATGTATACTTGATGGAAAGAATAACTGCTAAACTCCAGTTGAGGACCGATGCCTTTAATATTATATGGAAACCGGTACTATTACAAATGCCAAGATTGATTAAGGATATGAATGGATGAGCTTGCTATGGTGCCTGTGCAGAGATGCCAAGTGTCCCGGATTCGCCGTATTTTATCCCGGCGAAATAACCTTTTTACGGTGTTCCGGCAGCCAAACATGCTGTTACGGAACACCGCCGCGCCGGTGTTCCTCCCGTGGTGAACGCCGGCGCCATGTGTCCCCGGTTTGCCGGCCCGCGCGATCAGCGGCACTTTGCCGGGCCCTAGTGTCCGCGCCTGCGCAGTTGGGGAGGGTTGCCGGGCCCCAGTGGCCGCGCGTGCGCAGTGGGGGAGGGTTGCCGGGCCTGGCGCTATTTCGAGCCACGCCACGCCCGGCCCAGAGCCCGGGCGGCGCCGGCCCCGCGCGATCAGCGGCACTTTCTTGCCGCCAGCCGGCCGCTCGCGGCAGCCCCATCACCGGGCCTCCCCCCCACCCCCACCCAGTGCGCAGGCGCAGACCCGCCGGCAACGTTGCCAAGTGCGCATGTGCCGCACCCGCCTGCCGGCAGCCCGCTGATCTGCACCAGTGCGCAGGCGCAGACCCGCCGGCAACAACCCCAAGTGAGTACGGAGAGAAATGCATTTAACCCCATTTGTTACGGACAAATGGGTTGAATGTTACTGTGAACTAAATTTAGGGTTGGCATCTCTGCCTGTGAATAAGATGCTTCTATGATAGAATGTTAAGAGGATCCGATGTGATACAAATAGAGGTTAGGTGATTTGTATTTTGTCTTTTTGAGATTGTCTTTTGTGTGTCTCTTTGTTTTGTTTGTATGTGTATTTTGTTTTGTCAATAAATGTTGAGTTCAAAAAAAAAGTCACCCATAAGGAACAGCATGTTACTGGTGGGGGAGGGATGCGGTGGTAGGGACCCAAAGTGCAGCAGTAACTGCAGGATCAGTTATCTACCTAGTCTCAGCCCATGCAGACTATCTTTTCAGACCATGTGATTATTGGACTAGAATAACACAGATTTGTTGAATTACTGTGCTAGACTACACTGCACATTTTAACACCTTTTTTAACAGCCTCTCGAGCTAAAGTCTCACACTTACCCTCCACAAAGTACTTCACCTCCACACATCCTCATCCAACATGGCCATTCTGCTAGTGTGGGCCACCCACTAGGAGCAGTCACTCAGGGATGCTAACTGGTTTCAGCTGTAAAACTGAAACTGCCCTCGTTAAGTGTGATGATTTTTAAAAGATCCACTCATTTTTTGGGGTGTTATGAAGTAATGTGGAGTCTGAGTGGCCTCATCAGGTAGAGAATTTAAATAATCTGCTTCAGGTTAGACTACTGAAAGAGCCTAACAGAATGCTGTGTGTAAAATGAATAATTTTTGTTTCTCTCTCTTTCTATCCTCACAGAAATTCCCAGAGCTCAAGTTCAAGTATGTTGAAGAGGATCAACCCGAGGAGTTTTTTGTTCCATACGTTTGGTCATTGGCTTACAACTCCACCGTTGAATTGTATTGGAATCCACAGCAAGTCCAGCTTTTTACAATGGATTCGGGCTGAACACTGTTTCTTGTGAAAATTGTGGTGGGGAGTGGTAGGGGTAGGGTGGCACAGATAATGGTACAATTGTATGAGAAGAGCAAGACTCTTTCATCCAGATTTTACGAGCTCTGCACCTTCAATAGGGTGTTAATGTTATGCACAAGGAAAAGGGCAGTGAGGATGCAACATATATTGTCATCCATGTATCAGAGTACTGCTTCAAATGGCTGGAAGCAAATGATTATAATTGCTAATGTTTCAATTTCTTTCATAGTCAGTAATATCAAAATGAATCACTTTGCTTGTCTAGGACAAAAAGTGATATATCCTTGCCCAAATAATAAAAATGGGAGGGTGGGGAGGAGGGAAATGCAAAACATCCCATGAATGCAACACTCACTTTTTTTCTAATTATATTCAGATTACCAATATTGTTTGTTGCTTATAATAATGTTCAATTAAAATGTTTTAGAATTGCAGTCTTCCTGATTCAGGCAAGTTATTTGTAGGTTAAAAACTGAGCTAGCATGGGACGCTGTTTTATTTAAGTTATAACAAAAGCTTTAAGAAATGGATTTGTGTGCTCATTGACAATGATGCTGGTTCTGGACAAATTATGTTTAATGGCAGTACTGTCCAGCTCATATTTTGACTACCAAACGAGCAATGATACTGTCAATAAACACTTTTTAAACAGAGGTTCTTAATTGCATTTTGTGCACCATTATGAGCAAAGTATAAAATAAGAATGTCGTTTGATCAATATATTCCTTTAGAAATGTATTTTCAGTTGATTTAGATCAAAATAAAACTTTGATCTCATTTGATTACTTAGTGGATAAATGTTCCTTCCTGGTTGTTATATAGTTAAATAAACCAGGTAAGGTCCCAATTATGGATATATTCATAGAATGCTTCAACTTTAACTTACTACAATGAATACTAATTAAAGTAGCTAGTGATACAGGAAATGAAAATGGCAGATAATAAAAATGGCAGAGCCGCACAATGAGTTCAGCTGCAATAACAAGTGTGCATGTCACCAATACCATACGTGATATTCAGAACCAGAGAGGGAAATATCTATTCTCTTTAAATCCTTTACCAAAATTGTACAATAAAAGTTTGTTTTAAACAGTAACACAATAAGATTTGGTACTGGACCAGAACAGAAAATGCTGGAAACACTTATCAGGTCTTTGGTCTGAAACTGCAACTCTGTACCTCTTTTCCTAGATGCTTCCTGATCTGCTGAGTGTTTCTAGCATTTTTTTGTTTTCGGATTTTCAGCATCTGCAGTTAATTTGATATTCAGAATTTCAAAGTCATTGATTGTATATTGAACGATCACTCTATCCTGAAAACTATTTTAAATTGTTGCATAACGTCACATTTTTGCCTGCACACTTTTAAATGACAACTAAATATCCATCAACAAATAAGTACATGCATCCAAGATATACCTACTATTTTCTCCATTATATTACTATTATTATTTTTCAACCGTGCACTTGCATAGCTCCATAAACACCTGAATTTATATATGGGTTTGCCACCATATAACTAGCGATAATGTCAAAGTACTTTGCCCGTATTTTATAACACTGGCATTGGCTTCAAAACCTGTTGTTTAAGTTCTATAGGGTCAGAAGATATGTTATTTCAATAGTAGTTTGTCAAGCACGGGTGAAGTCATGACCTAAGAGCATGCCTCTACATTGCATGTGCACACTGTGCAAAATGCTGCATCTAACTCAGTATAGATGTGCAGTGATAAGCTCCCACCATTTAGCTGGTCCAAGAGAAAACCAGCTTCACATTACAATGTATCTGCCATGCATGATGGAGTTAGCTCTGTGTAAGGCCTGTTCAAAAATTTTACTGAACACTTTTTTCCGTTTTTACTGAACACTTGCTTCCGTTTTTGTTCTGTGACTTTAATAGTTCCCACTGTTGAGTTTACATTTTCACAACAGCAATGTTTGCAGCTGTTTCATGTATTTCAGTTGGACGTCCTGCATAGGGATGGTCAAATTTTTGTCCTTTCATATTCAGTTGCCTTTGCTGATATTCATGGTCCATCCTAAATACCCTTTACGTGCATGTTAAAAGTAATTTATTTTGCTGTTGGTCTGGAAGCACAGACCTGATCAGAGAACAACAGCAGAATTCCTTCCTTTAAAAACATTAATGACATTTTGCAACAGTCCAATATTTTCTTGGTATTCTAGAATATTTAATTAACTGAATTTCACCACCTGTAGGTGGTGCACACACCATACTGACTTGAAAGTATTTCGCTGTTGAACCATTGTTAGTGGAAACCAATCCTGGAACTGGATTCGCAATATCACTGTGGAAATGCTTTCAAGAAGGCGTCCCTTCACCACCTTCTCAAAGAGAGATTAGGGCTGGGCAGTAAAATGACAGCAGCGGCCACATTCGACAAATAACTATAAACGCTCTTCCGTTGCAATGCAGGAATTTGAGCACACCACCACAACATTACCACAGGGCTCTGTACTATTTGTCCTGCTAAATACTCCTCCCCCCCCCCCCCCCCCATGGATTTTATATTTGTTATTAAACGAGCTGAAATAAAATCCAAGTGGCAGCACCTGAGCTCAGAGAACACGCATATGCATGGGGATTTGATTGCACAATACTGCAACCAAAATTTCACCACCGTGTCTGGAGTGAGGCACGATGTGATCATTTCTCTATTATTTTACACCACTATGAAAATGCATTGTGGTATTTCTTGGTATAAGTGCACATGACCTGATTTACATCATTTGAGGTACATCTGATGTGCAATTTCACACGCAGTGCTACATTTGCAGCATTGTAGGAAAAGTCACATTATGTTGTCCCTGGAGCACCCACTGTTGGTCATCCCTGAAGCAACTTGTTTTAATTTCACTGCTCTATTCTGAGGATTCCACTGAAGTCAAGGCCATTATTTATGTCCTGTGATTTTGGTTACGACACATGCCCCACTCAACACCAATCACATTCCTCAACCCTCCGTTAACAATCACTTGTCCCCAAATCTTATCTTCAAGCCCACCCCCTACGAAGCATTGATTATTTTCTTTTGTTTCCCACCCTCTCCCCACAACCAGGCCAAAGTACCTTCAGCCTCATCTGGAAAGTGGTCTAAACTAAGTGCAAATTAAACTCACTAAGACTGCACACAAGACAATGAGATATACTGATAGACAAAGTATACAGTATATTTTCTCTTGACTTTTGCACTTTTCTATTGAGTAATATTAACACGTCAGGAAATTATTTTCTGCTTAAATCTAGTGATCATCAAGACCAATGTTTTGGTGTGTTCTTACTCAAGCAATAAATCTCCCCCTCAAATAATCTTTAGTGTATTGTCACGTGTACCAAGGTACAGTGAAAATCTGCATGTTGCATGCTGTCCAGTCAGCGGAAAGTCTATTCATGATTACCTTCGAGCTTGATGCAGAACTATAATGTAGCTGAATTGGGGAAAGTTTTTATAATTCCATCTTCATGTGTGTGTAATTTTATTTTCCATTCTTTTGTTGTTTTATTTATGTCAACAAATTTTCTCTGAATTAAATTCCTCCCATAAATATTAAAGAATTGGTCTAGATTGCTTTTCTTTCTCTTGTTTACAGTCCTTCAATCGACAGTCACTTTTTATTAGCCTAAATCCCTGTGTGCGTTTTAAGTTATTTATTGTATGGGAATTTGGGACCAATTTATCTGAGGTTAATCAGTGAATATGTCACCTTGCTGCTTGAATGAATTATGATACTGCCATTTTTTGCACTTCACCAACCTCCAGATCATGTTACTATTTTTTGGGCAATGTCCTCATACCTAATGAAGTCGTTTGACAAAAAATATAGCTTTTATTAAAAAGAATGGGATGCATTTTTAATAGCTAAAAATGACTGAGGTTCTTAATTATTTTTGTAATAATATATTCTCTTTCTGCCATCATATAAATTAAAGGGAGACAATGGTTGGGGTGTTGACTGTTAAAAGACATATTTTCACTTCCATAATTTACCATGGGGAGAGTATTGGTGGATTCACAGTGAAAACCTTGGTTAGTTGTCACTTACAAAAGTTAGTCTGGCTTTGAGTAGTTCTGTCGCCCACTAACCATAGAGTTAGCAGCGTGGAGCTTTGTGATTTCTCTTTAGCACAATCAAGAAGCAGTCATCCATTTTCACGCAAGTTGAATAATGGCATCACTTGCAATAAGTTACAAGCTATTAAAATCCAGGGGTCTTTTCACTTGACAGTGCATTTAAGTTTCACAGATATGCACAGGATAAATAGTACCTTTGAAAGGCTACATTGTAGACTTGGAGAACAAATAGGGAAATATCTCAGGATGAGGATAGGCCATATGGAACTGAGCTGAGGAGAAATGTCTTCATTCAGAGGGTTCAACAAACACCAGACGTCTTACCCCGAGGCTTTTACCACCATTGCTGGGGACTTCAATAAGGCAAACCTCAAGAAATCGCTCCCTAACTTCCACCAACATATCTCCTGCTGCACCAGGGGACCAAACACCCTCAACCACTGCTACACCACCATCAAGAATGCCTACCGCTCTATCCCTCGCCCTCACTTCGGTAAATCCGACCACACTGCGGTGCTGCTTCTTCCTGCCTACAGGCAGCAATTAAAGAGCGCACCCCCAGAGGTGAGGACAGTACAGAGCTGGTCGGGGGGGGGGGGGGGGGGCAGAGGAACAACTACAGGACTGTTTGGAGTCTGTAGACTGGGCAATGTTCAAGGACTCGGCAACGGACTTGAATGAATATGCCACAGTTGTTACAGACTTCATTAAGAAATGTGTGGGGGACTGCATCCCTACAAAAACCTTCCGAGTGTTTCCCAATCAGAAACCTTACTGAAGACCAGGCACCGGGCATTCATGTCTGATGATACAGTGGTCTACACGAAGTACAGATACGACCTTGGTAAGGCCATCAAAAAGGCCAAAAGGAGTTCTGCTCCAAACTGGAGGATGAGACAGATGTTCGGCAGCTGTGGCAGGGACTGAATGCAATCACCTCCTACAAGGCGAAATCAGGAGGCAGCTCGGATGTCGGCAATACATCACTACCTGATGAGATCAATGCATTTTACGCACGCTTTGATAGGGAGAACACCGATGTGCCTTCCCGAGCCCCCATTCGCTGTGATGGTATTTCAGTCTCAGTCACAGAGGCCGACGTCAGGAAATCCTTCGGAGGGGTGAACCCTCGAAAAGCGCCTGGACCTGATGGCATACCTGGTCATGTTTTAAAAACCTGTGCGGACCAACTGGCTGGAGTTTTTACGGACATTTTCAACCTGTCACTTCTGAGGTCTGAGGTTCCCACCTGCCTCAAAAGGGCATCAATAATGCAGGTGCCCAAGAAGAGCAAGGTGACGTGCCTCAATGACTATCGACCTGTGGCACTAATGCCTGTGGCGATGAAGTGCTTCGAGAGGTTGATCATGGCGCAAATCAACTCCTACCTTGACAAAAACCTGGACCCACTGCAGTTCGCTTATCGCCACAACAGATCAACGGTGGACGCGATCTCGCTGGCCCTCCACTCCGCTCTGGGCCACTTGGACAACAAAAACTCATATGTCAGGCTGTTATTCATTGACTACAGCTCGGCATTTAACACAATCATCCCCTCCAAGCTGGTTACCAAACTTGCAGAACTGGGTCTCTGCGCATCCCTCTGCAATTGGATCCTCGACTTCCTCATTCACAGACCACAGTCTGTACGTATTGGTGGAAATGTGTCAGACTTGATAACAATCAGCACGGGAGCACCTCAAGGCTGCGTGCTCAGCCCCCTGCTGTACTCACTCTATACCCATGACTGCGTAGCTGGTCACAGTGCGAACTCCATCATCAAGTTCGCTGATGACACCACTGTAGTGGGACGTATCACTGATGGGGATGAGTCGGAGTACAGAAGAGAGATTGAGCGACTGTCCATATGGTGCCAGCACAATAACCTGGCCCTCAACATCAGCAAAACCAAGGAACTGATTGTGGACTTTGGAAGGAGTAGGATGGGGACCCACAGTCCTGTTTATATCAACGGGTCGATGGTTGAAAGGGTCAAGAGCTTCAAATTCCTGGGCATGCACATCTGTGAAGATCTTTCCTGGTCCGAGAACACAGATGCAATTATTAAGAAAGCTCATCAGCGCCTCTACTTCCTGAGAAGATTACGGAGAGTCGGTCTGTCAAGGAGGACTCTCTCTAACATCTACAGGTGCACAGTAGAGAGCTTGCTGACCAGTTGCATCGTGGCTTGGTTTGGCAACTTGAGTGCCCTGGAAAGGAAAAGACTACAAAAAGTAGTAAACACTGCCCAGTCCATCACTGGCTCTGACCATCCTTCCATCGAGGGGATCTACCACAGTCGCTGCCTCAAAAAGGCTGTCAGCATCATCAAGGACCCACACCACCCTGGCCACACACTCATCTCCCTGCTACCTTCGGGTAGAAGGTACAGGAGCCTGAGAACTGCAACAACCCGGTTCAGGAATACCTACTTCCCCACAGCCATCAGGCTATTAAACCTGGCTCGGAGAAAACTGAACATTAATACCCCTCCATCTGTTATTTGCACTTTATTAATTTATTAATTAATGTGTGTATTTAAGTATATAACTGTAGTCAATGCCTACTATGTTCTGTTGTGTTATGCAAAGAAAGAATTTCATTGTCCTGTCAGGGACACATGACAATAAACTCTTTTGACTTGACTTTGACTTTGACTTCAGAAATGTAAAGCTTGTGGGTGCTCATTCATTGAGTATACTCAAGACTGAGATTAATGGATCGTTGGATACTTAAGAAATCGATGTTTTGTGAAGAGGGCAACACAATAGCGCAGCACCAGAGATGCGGGTTCGATCCTTTCTACGGATTCTGTCTGTATGGAGTTTGTATATTCTCCCTGTGACCGCATGGGTTTTCTCCGGGTGCCCAGGTTTCCTCCCACATTCCAAAGACATGTAGATTTGTTGGTTAATTGGCCTCCGTAAATTGTCCCTAGTGTGTAGGATAGAACTACTGTATAGGTGATCGCTAGCCATGTGTCCGCTACTCAGTGGGCCGAAGGGCCTGTTTCCACATTGTATCTCTAAATAAACTAAGATCAAACAAGAAAGTGGATAATTCAAATTATCTTATTACACAGCACTGGGGGATTACAGAGGTGTTGTACTCAAAGCTTTGGGCTTTTGTATGAAACTAGACAAAATTAAAAGTTCTGGATTTGATCTCTGTTTAATACTGAAATAGAGGATCTCGGTCAAGGCAGAGGTTGAAATGATTGGGTGAACTTCCTCGTTCATGGGTTATAGAAGAGGAAATCAGGCAGTGTCACAAATGCACGGATTATCCAGTCATTCAATTGTAATATCCTAAATGGTTGAATATTTAGCAACATTCATTTGTTGGATTCTATTTTTTTCCTCAGCACCTTAAAGGTTCAAATGAATTAAAATCCAGTGAGTTAAAATACCACTGCGTTGAGTTTATTCAGTGACATTTTACTGAAGCTGTTTACAAACAAATCTTAACATTTTTATGCAATGCATAAAAATGTCATTTTGTACTTGTCCTTTATTATTACTCACCGTAGACTGTGGTCTTGTGGCTGCAAACACATCTCTCACAGCTTATATATTAGTAAAACATGTGATCTGTGCAATGAGTTGGTAACATTTCTTCATCTGTTAATTAGTTGGGAAGAAATAAA
The DNA here is from genome assembly GCA_035221665.1 of Okamejei kenojei. NCBI lineage: Eukaryota > Metazoa > Chordata > Chondrichthyes > Rajiformes > Rajidae > Okamejei > Okamejei kenojei. The sequence continues at coordinate 167,603,973 of CM069131.1, forward strand.
ATGGTGTTGCTGCAGTATAAAATGCCCATGGTTGCTGCCCTGGTCAGAGGTAGCAGAAGTGGACACTTAAGTTTGAAATCAGTTAACCAGTACGTGGGTGTCCAAATAGACTGTTAAATTTACTATCTAGCTTCACTCCTGAAGCATACTCCCTTGGATGAGTTGAAAAAAAGTTGGCAAAACCTCAAGATATGTTCAATGGTGGAAAGACAAGGATGGCAAGGTATGGGAATCTTAGATGATGTAAATGTAGTCAAAATATGAAGCATATATAAGGTTTAGGAAGCTGAAATCAAACAGAGCCCTTTAGGTATATGAAGAAAGCAAGAAAGAGCAGACAGGGACTCAGGAGGGCCAAAGGGTGCCATGTAATGTCCTTAGCGAGCAGTATTAAGAAAAAGGTTTAGAGGTTTTAGACGTACATTAAAAATAAGAGAGTAGCTGGGGGGTGGGGGCATGTTTTGCCTGAAGCCAGAGGAAGTGGCTGAAATACTAAAGGAGGACCTTGCATTGGTATTCACCAAGTAAAATGACATAGAGAAGAGCAAGATCAATATGGAGGGTGCTAATATTCTAGGGCATGTTGAGATCAAGCATGAGGAATAGTTAGCGCAATCAATTGGATAAGGAATAGTCAGGATAGCTTTGTACAAGGCAGGTCATGCCTTATGAATTTGATTGAATTGTTTCTGGAGCTGACAAAGATGACTGACAACGGTAGAGCAGTGGATACTGTCCACGTGGACTTTAATAAGAAATTTGACAAGGTCCCTCATGGTACTTCCTTCCGGAAGTGGCGGCGCTGCCCAAGCAGCTGCGACTCGCCTGCACTCCGTCTGTCTTTTCCTTTTTATTTTGTTTTATTTTGTCTTGTTAGATGTATGTTTAGTTTATTTTTAGTTCTGTATGTGTGGAGGGTGAGAGAAACTTGTTTTTAGTCTCTTCCTTAAGGGGGATGCAACCTTTTCTTTGTCATATCTCCGTCTCCGTCTCCGTCTCCGTCTGCGCTGAGGCCTAATCGCGGAGCTGCCGGCCTCCAACTGGGACCGTCCTCGAGGCTCCGGAGGCAGAGCCAGAACTTACCATCGCGAAGTTGGCCGACTTCGGGGCTGTGGCAGCGCTGCGGTGACGGCCCAACTTCGGAGGCTTCGGCCGCGGGCCCAGTGGATGACAACGTCGGGAGCTCGCAGGTCCCAGGTTGGTGACCGATTCTCCGGAGCTCCCACAACAACAGCTTTGTCCGCTGGACTGGAGGGTGGCAGCTTCGACCGTCCCGGGCCGCGGAGTTTGAACCGGCCTGTTCGCGGAGCTCGGATTCGGCTGCGGGACTTACCATCACCTGGCGGGGGGCCCAACACCGAAAGCCTGGATCGCCTCAACGCAGAGGGAGAACAAATGAGGAAAGGACAAGGACTTTAAGACTCTTGCCTTCCATCACAGTGAGGAGGTGCCTGGTAGACTCACTGTGGTGGATGTTAAACTGTGTTCATTGTGTGTTCTGTTATTTTATTTTCTGTTTTGACTCAAGGCATGCAATTTTGTTCAAACTGGAGACAGTTTGAATGACAATAAAGGATACATACTAGGCTGATCCAGAAGATTAAGATGCATCACATCCATAGTGACTTGGTAGATTGGATTCAAAATCAGATTAGCCAAAGAAGACAGAGGATAGTGATGGAGGGCTGCTATCACTGCTCTGACTGGAGACTTATGACCAATGATGTTCTGCACACATCAGTGCTGGGTTGTTTGCATATTTAGAATATTGTATGCACTTCTGTTTGTCCCATTACAAGTGAGGTATGGAGTCTTTGGACAGAGTGCAGAACAGGTTCACCTGCATGTTGCCTGGATTGGAGAGTCCTGGCTATAACGGGAGGTTGGACAAACTTGTTTCTCTTGAGCAACTGAGGCTGAGGGGAGACCTGATAGAAATTCATAAAATCATGAGAGGCATTGATAGGGTGCATAGAGTGTTTTTTTCAGGGTAGGTGTCAAATGCTAGAGGGCATAGCTTTAAGGTTCAAAAGGGAAAATCTAAAGGAGATATGCAAGGAAGGTTTTATTACATAGAGAGTACTTGGTACCTAAACACTCTGCCAGATGTGGTAGTGGAAGCTGACATGGACAGGTCCGTAACATTTAAACAGGCATTTTGACCAACACATGAAGAGACAGGGATATGGATTATATGCAGGCGACTGTTAGTTTCATTTGGCATCACCATTGACACATACATAGTGAAGCAGAGCTTTCCTGTGCTGTTCTGTTCTTATTCTATGTTTAGTTTAGTTTTAGTTTAGAGATACAGCACGGAGACAAGCCCTTCGGCCCACCGAGTCCACGCCGGTCAGGGATTCCTGCACATTAACACTATCCTACACACACTAGGGACAATTTACATTTACACCAAGCCAATTAACCTACAAACCTGCACGTCTTCGGTGTGGGTGGAAACCAAAGATCTCGAAGAAAACCCATGAGGCTCACTGCAAGGTTTTTCACTCCATTGCCTACTATTCTTTTAAACTCCATTGCTTTTAAACTTCATTACCTACTATTCTGTGCGTTATACATTCACACACATGTAAACAGAATATATGTGAAATAAATGTATTTAAACAACAAAATGCAATTTTCATACCCAGTTCTGTTTCCAATTTATATAGCCTAATAATTTGTCCTTGTGGGATGAATTTATATTCTACATTAACCACCTTATGTCCTATCCATCAAGTACCATAACATTTTACAAATATTGCAATTTTATTCCACCCCTCCTCACCCCCCCACCCACACTGCCTAAAGAGTTAATATTTTTCTTCTTTTCTATCCCAGAAATGGAAATTGATATGGCCTGCATAGTTTTTCTGCATAAATTAGAAAAAGTCTAGAACATTTCAGAGTCCTAACTAGTAGACAAACATGCTATTATTGTGTGTTAACTAGCTTGTAATCAGTACAGCCATTTTACTGCTGTTTCCAGGGAAATATATGGAAATACATGTTTGCATTTGGCGCTGCTCCCAGAGATCTGTCTCCTTCCCGCTGCTCCAGTGAAAGTATTGATTAGCAAGGCAAGAGGCTCAGAGCCAAAATAAATATCAGGATGGAATTTCCTGTCTAAAGGTCCACTGAAATGACGCTGGAATTTACATCAGTTGCTGCACGAATTTTAATGAAGGCAACTTGTAACAATATTTCCTGAAAATGTCCTCCAAAACACTAAATTAGCATTAAACACATGGAAATCAGTGTTGACAACAGCATCCCCTAAAAATGTGCTTAGCAATCTTTTGAAAGTTCAAATTTGAAACTATCTATTATTTAGACACATTAAATGTGGCAAGTTCAAATGAGTGCATTTATTTTATATTTTACCATCCCAATGGCATAAAATAAATATTGGAGCATGCACATGCAGTTATGGTAGAAGATGAAATATAAGCTGTAAAATATATAATGATATTATATTATCTAAACAGGAATTGAATCTTGAAGTATTTGAGGGAATGATAATCCATGCATAAAAACAAATTTCCATAGATAGTTGGAGGTCATTTGCATGGGGTATGGAGAATTGTTGTTAAAAAAAACTGAGGATGAATTGGGAGTGCTGCATATCTTCTGTTATCAGCTAATTACCTCTTCTTCAAAATCGTCTTGTAGTCGGTTCACTGGCATCTTGGTTTGCAGTGATTCATGGATATCAAACCACAGAATGAGCAAAAACGTACATGATGCTGTTTTAATTGTCTTGAAGCTGCAAGGATTGTCATAAAAATCCATTTGATTCACTAATGGCCTGTAGTGAAGACAACCTGATACTTCTATACAGTTTGGTCTACGTGTGCCTCCAGTACAACACTAGCATGGCTGCCTCTTCACTGCCTGTTGAGGTGGCCATGTCAGTTGAACAAAATGTAAATAAATGTATATGCAGCATTGATTTTAAAGCCACTAAGATGAAAGGAACAGTTTAGCTTAGTTTAGTTTAGAAATACAGCGCGGGAACAAGCCTTTCGGCCCACCGAGTCCACGCCGACCAACGATTCCCACACATTAACACTATTCTATACAGACTGGGGACAATTTACAGTTATACCAAGCCAATTAACCTACAAACCTGTATGTATTTGGAGTGTGGGAGGAAACCGAAGATCTCGGAGAAAGCACACGTGGTCATGGGGAGAACGTACAAACTCTATTCAGACAGCACTCGTAGTTAGGATCGAACCTGGGTTTCCGGCATTGCAAGCAAAGTAAGGCAGCAACTCTAACGCTGCGCCACCGTGCCACCCTAATAATTTATGACTGATATGAGGAAAAGATACTAAATACATAGGTAATGACAAGATATACATTATTTATCACTTGCAGCTCTCCCAAATTCTCAAGTCCACTGAAAAGACACTTGGTTCATTTTCAATTTGTCTTCCACACCTCACACGATAGTCACATGAAATTTTGCTTGTACTAGTTGTTTGTTTCTACAAGAATATTATTTCTCAGCTTTCATTATGGCTGCAATAAAATGAAGAAGAAAAGAATAACATTGATGTTAGCCTATTAATGAATTCTGTTAGCTATTAAGAGGACCTTTGAACAGATTATATATCCAATCTGAGGAAATCAAACTGGACAAAAAAGTACTTAGGCATACGGTGTTCTATTTTAATCTCCACTAAAACACAGCTGCAGTTGATAGAAATATTTTGAGCTCTTGTTATCCACTCTTCCATCATCACATAGGCCACCTAAGCCTCTTAAACCATCTGCCTAAATGGTTCAGTGGGTAAATGTGCTACCTGACATGATCCTAAGGCATTCAACCCAGATTAATTTCCTGATGCACAGAATTAGTTTGTGTCTCTTTACAGTTGAGAATTGTTGGTTTTAGTCCTCTTAGAATGAGGACAGTCAAAAATAAGCAAGGTTTAGTAAGCCTTCAGTAAGTGCACCAACTTGTACGGAGTGAGAATTGGATAAGTTTAACTATGAATCCACTGTTGGGTGACTCCTCTGTCAACTCTATTTGAGTTTACTCGTGGGATGGCTATTTGTATAAGAGAGTTGAACTGTTGGTGCCTATGGAATCAATGCGGAAAGGCACATAGTATTCGATTCATATACTGTTCAATGAGACACCTGCACAGAGAGGACCTGTTCCTCACTAGATGCAAATCAAGTCACCAGCAGCAGTGCTAAGCATAGTGGCAGCTGATCATGAGAAAGAACTGCTCAGCCTATGGGGCTCGTTGGCCAGAATTTGGACAGGAACTGATACAATTACTATTTACAAGTGCAAAGAGGCAAAGGAGACTGCAGACGCTGGAATCTGTGGCAATAAAAGGAGAGCAGCTGGTGGAACTCAGCAGGCAGGTAGCTTCTGTGGTGGGAATGGAGGAGGCGTCCTATCATCTGGAGGCAATTTTTCAGGAGGAGACCCTTCATCTAGACTGAATGAGGTGGGAAGTAGCCAGTATAAAGAGGTGGGGGGAGGGTTTGGAGCAAGAGCAATAGGTCAATATAAGTGACGAGGGGTTGATTGGCAGACAACGGTCAGGTGGGGGAGGCATATATTTAACATGTAATAGAGGAACTGGCACAGATGAGGAGGTGAGGCCACCATCGATCAGCCATGATCATATTGAATGAGGGAGTAAGCTTGAGGAGCTGGTTCCTATTTGTTTGTGTCCAGTAAGGATATTGCAGTGGTACAGTTATTGAATCATATACATTTTGAAACTGTGAGGAAGACTGTTTCACTGCCTGTTTGGTTTATAGGCGGCACCTAGTGTAATCACATATTAGAGTAAAATGTCATTGGCTTTGGTAGGATCAACATCAGAAAACAAGGACAAGATACGTCTTAAACAAAGTTGTTTCGTTGAGGCCACATTTTAAATGATTAGGTGTGCAAACATTTCAGTTCATACACAGAACATATGGAAAATGTATTTAAAGCAACATAGTGGACATGTGCATGTGCAAAATGATGCAACAAAGTTGATCAAACAAACAGTACATTGACCCCAAGATGCATTTAACACCACAAAGAGCAAAAGTGGTTTCATTCAATATAGGAGGCCCAAGATTGCAAGGTCATTTCAGTGCTCACCCTCAATAATTGTGCAGAGTGGCAAATCTGATACAAGAAACTGGAAGTCAGGCAAGATCGTCAACAAGATTGTCACAGGCAAATAGGGTGATCAAAACGGTTTTCATCATATTGGCCTTCGCCTGTCACAGTTTTGAGTGTAGAAGTCGCGATGTTATGTTACAGCTGTGCAAGACATTGCTGAGGCCACATTTGGAGTGTTGTGTTCAGTTTTGGTCACCCTGTTATAGGAAAGATATGAAGCTGGAAAGGGTGCAGAGGAGATTTACGAGGATGTTGCCAGGACTCAAGGGCCTGAGCTACAGGAAAAAGTTAAGCTGGCTAGGAGTTTATTCCTTGGAGCGCAGGCGGATGAGGGGTGATCCGATAGAGGTGTATAAGTTTACGAAAGGAATGGATAGGGTAAATGACAGGCTTTTACCCAGAGCAGGGGAATCAAGAATCAGAAGACATAGGTTTAAAGTGAAGGGAAGAGATTTAATAGGAACCTGAGGGGCAACCTTTTCACACAAAAAGTGGTGGGTGTATGGAATGAGCTAGTTAAGGCAGGTACTATCACAACATTTACAAGACATTTGGACAGATACATGTATTGGAAAGGTTTAGATGGATATGAGTCAAATGCAGACAGGTGTGTCTCGTGTAGATGGAACATCTTGGTCAGCATAGGCCTGTTTCCATGCTCCATGACTCTGTGACTCTCAGTATATTTTTCTGGCTCAGCACTGCAGCATTGGTGCTTTGTCAAGCATGTCGTGTGACAAAGTTTTTTATAGCTAAATCAATGAGTCAATTCAACACATGGAATCTCACATTTTGATCTGAGGTGCAAAATTGAAATGGAACAGAGGAATGCGAAATAATTTCATTCAATGCAAATACAAGGGCTGTATGACCATAAAACCCTGGGGCCGTGACAAAAGTGGAGTTCCGAAGCAGCGTCCAAACCACATGAGTGAAATTAGCATCCATTGATGTTACAGTTGTAGTGGGAGTCACCGCGGCCTCTTTGTCACTTTAGAACGACAAAATGTTTTAATTATCAGGGGACAGGGTACATCCTCAGCATGCAAGTCCAAAGCTGTGGTATTCACACAGAGTCGTGATTGACTTTCACAGATGGGAGGTTTTCATTCCAAAAGTATCAGAGAGGAAGTTTTAAAAAAATATTGAAGACAGTGAGAACAATGGGGGACAAGGTTTATAATAGCATGAATGCCACTACTGGCAGCATAAAGCAAACTTCAAGACAAAAGAATAGTCAAATGATCAGTGTACCAAAACAACAGCAAATTACTGAATCATGGGCATGGATGCACATCTAAGTCAGTTCATCCAAACATCACCAACAAAGAAATAAAAAATATTGAGGTATTTTAAAGCATAGAGTGATACAGTGTGGAAACAGGCCCTTCGGTCCAACTTGCCCACACTGGCCAACATGTCCCAGCCACACTAGTCCCACCTGCCTGCGCATTGGTCCATATCCCTCCAAACATGTGCTATCCATGTTTTAAAGAAGGAACTGCAGATGCTGGAGAATCGAGGGTACACAAAAAGCTGGAGAAACTCAGTGGGTGCAGCAGCATCTAAGGAGCGAAGGAGATAGGCGACGTTTCGGGGTCTCGACCCGAAACGTCGCCTATCTCCTTCGCTCCTTAGATGCTGCTGCACCCGCTGAGTTTCTCCAGCTTTTTGTGTACCCATGTGCTATCTATGTACCTGACTAACTGTTCCTTGAACGTTAGGATAGTCCCAGCCTCAACTACCTCATCTGGCAGCTTGATGAAATATTTAGAAAGACACAACTGTTAACAAGTAGAACTACCAATAGTTGCAGATGATTACATTCATTGATCAATGTTGACCAAAGAGACACCAGATGCTGGCATCTGGAGCAAAAAAAAACAAAGTGCTGGAGGAATTCAGGAAAGATCTGTGGAGGGAAATCGAGAGTAAATCCAAATAAAGGGTCTTGATTTAGTAGCAATTGATTAGTGACCAATGTCTACAGAACTGTATCCTGGCAAGGAGTTAACAGCTACAAGAATGCAGAGAAAGGAGAGAATAAAAGACTGCTGGAGTCAGGCATCATCTCTGGAGAACATGGATAGATCATGTTTCGGTTCAGGACCCATCTTCAGACTGATTTGGTGGTTGGGTGGGTGGCAGCTGGATGTGAGATGGAGCAGGACAAAGTCTGGCAGGTAATAGGTAGATACCAGTGAGGGGATTGATAGGCAGATGGTTAGACAAAGGCCAGAGATGAAAAGACAGAAGGCGTGAGATGGAAGAGTTGAGAATTGTGCAGCCAGAGGAAGGAATGTCGGTAGAATGGGATGAGGAGGGAAGAAATAGTGGGAGTCCAGGTGAAGCACATGAAAGGCGAGGGGGTGGAAAAAAATGGGGTTAGAGTAGTTACCTAAAATTGAAGAATTCACTGTTCATACTGTTAGGTTAAAAGCTACCCAAGCACAATTTGAGGTGCTGATCCTCCAGTTGGTGTGTGGCCTCACACTGGCAATCGGGAAGGCTAGGACAGAAAGGTCAGTGTGGGAAAGGGAAGAGGAGTTCAAATGGCTAGCAACAGGGAGATCCAGTAGGCCTTGGCAGATAGATTGAGTGTGTTTGGTGAAACAATCACCAAGTCTACACTTTGTATCGCCAGAGGTGGATGTAAACCTTTGTCTCACCTTGAAGGACTGCTTGGGTCCCTGGATGGATGTGATGGAGGCGCTGTTGGGACAGGTGTTACATCTCCTGCAGTTGCAGGGGAAAGTGCCGGCTGAGGGGGTGGTTTGGGTATTAAGGGAGTTGGGGAGGGAGTGGCTACTGTAGAAGGCAGAAAGGATGGATGGGGTGGGGTAATGTGTGGGAAGACGTGACTGGTGGTGCGATCACATTGGTGATGGCAGAAATGTCAGAGAATGATCGGATGGATGCGGAGGCTGTGGGGTGCAAGGTGTGGACCAGGCAACTCTATCCTTGTTCCGACTGGGGGAGGGGGAACGAGAGCAGAACTACAGGACACAGAGGAAGCGCGAGTGATGGATCCATCAATGACAGCAGGGAGGAACCACATTTACTGAAGAAAGGTGATGTAAGGAGAGAAAGTTAATAAAACAGCAACAATGTCTCCAACATTTCAGTGGATAAGTATATCATAATTGATCTATCCAGATTGGAGCTGGAACAAGGAATATTACCATCGGACATTGAACAGTACAGCACAGGAACAGGCCCTTCAGCCCAGGGAATGGACTGCCTTTGAGCTGGCAGTCCATTCAGCCAAACATGATGCCAAGTTAAACTGATCTCATCTGCACATGATCCATATTCATATTCCCTACATGTCCATATTAGTCATGGTTTAGGTTGAACTTTAGTTACTCTTGTTCAAATGTTTGGAGACTGAGGGGGGGTGGGTAATAATGTGTGACTGAGGGGTTGCGATGCTGCTGTGGCTGAATGGACTGCCAGCTCTCAGGGTTCAGGGTCAGATGTGGACAGGCAGCTGACTATCATTGAGTCATGCCCAGGAAGAGTGGCAGCCAACAGGAACGACAGGAGGGGAGGAAGAGCAAGAAGAAAGGTTTGCATTTACGTGGCAACTTTTGTGACCTCGCCAGGAATCTCTCTTAGAAGATTGTCTCCATCTTAAACACACATTTGGTTAACGTTTTGAACATTAAACCTGCAGGTAAAATGTGTTCATTCAACTCGGACAATTATGTTGTAATGATCCAAGGGCTTTAGTTTACTTACTGAGGGGTTTCCTAGCAACTTCCATTCACGGACTAAAATTAGAGGATCTATATATACATACTCACGCGTGTGTGTAGTATGTGGCGTTATTACGCAAGCTGTAAAGGCTACACACCAGACAGTCTGTCTTAATTCTAGGTTTTATATGAGTAGGAAATTACTTAGTCGAATCTTGGCCTCATTTCAAATGAGCCTGGCACCGGCCGACGCGCCTGATGTAAACAGTGAGTTGTGCTAACACGTACACATCCTCCGAGCCAGTGGATCAGTGGTAACCCAGCCCCACTTCGAGATAGGCTGCACGACTCCCACGCAGAAACACGACGACAGGCATTTCCACATTATTCTGCAATTCGAGGAAGTTGACTTCCAATTAGGTTCCTTTCTGAAACGTTTGAGTTATTGTCAAGTTTTCTGGCACTGATAACTGTGTAGATTGCATCGATGCAATTATTGAATCAAGCAAGTCTTTAAAGTCACAGTGTTTCTAATGGCAAGGAACGGTTTTCTCTTTATTGGGTAAACAAAGAGCTGCGTGTTTTGTTTTCCCAAAATATAATGCTGGACGTTTTTTCCTGGCAGTGTTCTTCTACAAAAGGACATAGGTTTAAGGTGAAGTGGAAAAGATTTTATAGGAACCTGAGGGGTAACTTTTCGGTGGGTGTATGGAACGAGTGTAGATGGGACATGTTGGTTGGTGTGGGAAAGTTGGGTCAAAGGGACTGTTTCCACATTGTATGTCTCTATGCTTAGTTTGGTTTAGTTTAGAGATACAGCACAGAAACAGGCCCTTCGGCCCATCGGGTCCACGCCGACCAGCGATCCCCACACATTAACTCAGGTCAGGTCGGGGTGAGTTGCCCCCTGCCACGGGTACCATGTAATCCTGTGCTACCTGCTCCATGGTCGGATAGTCGACGACTAAACCGTCTCCTCCACCTGGTTTTCCAGGTGAGGAGGGGGCTGTGGACCCCCAGCAGGACCAAAAACAAGACCTGTCAAACCTGTCAAACTTCAAAATCCACACTTCAGTAGAAGTTGCGATCACTGTCATACATAGCATTGTAAGGAATGATAATAAAGCACACACACCAAAATCCTGTACTTCCAGCGGCGGAAGTCCGCAGGAACTGGAGGACAGAGATGTGTGGTGTGTCCATCACCGTTCCCGTTGGAAACCAGCACCACTGCATCGCTGATGTTTTCAACGATGATGATGATGATGATGACCCACTAGGGACACATTTTTTTACACTCACCAAGCTAATTAACCTACAAACCTGTACGTCTTTGGAATGTGGGAGGAAACCGAAGATCTCGGAGAAAACCCACGCAGGTCACGGGGAGAACGTACAAACTCCGTACTGACAGCACCCGTAATCGGGATCGAATCCGGGTCTCCAGCGCTGCATTCACTGTAAGGCAGCAACTCTACCGCTGCGCCACCGTGACTTATTAAAAAAAAGCGTTCTAAAAAGCGTTCTAAAAAGCATTCATTTGCCACATCTGCCGTAGTGAAGGAGGGCAGAGAGCATTCAGCTGAGGAAGAGCCAGGGAGAGGAGGAACGATCTCTTTGCACCAAGTCACACAGGCACTTGGAACAAATTACTGTCATCAAAGGAAGCAAATATGTGGTGCTGTGGATAATGCAAATGCTGGGAAAACATTAATGCGTTTTTAAGAGCAGTCATTTTAACATAAACCCATTGTCTTTCAAAAAATGCCCTTCATTGTATCCTATTAACAATGACACCTTTGCTGAACGCATGTCTAATTTAGTTTAGTTTAGTTTAGCTTATTGTCATGTGTACCGAGGTACAGTGAAAAGTTTTTGTTGCGTGCTATCCTGTCAGCGGAAAGACAATACATGATTACAGTCGAGCCGTCCACATTGTTCAGAAAGATACATGATAAAGGGAGAGGTTTAAAAGAGTGGAGCAATTGAAATGCATGATTGTAGATTCACTTCTGTGACCAGCACACAACGAGTCACCTGGTTTGGGCACCATCTTGGATCTTTGTCCTTCTAGCTTTTGGGATTGAGAGGTGTTGTTGACAGTCTTGGCAGGTTGGTGCCGTGCATTATGTAAGTGGCGCCATGGTGTGGCGCAGAGTAGGATTGGTTCTGGTAGATGATGAGATGGCAATCGGGTGGGTTATTTTGTCATGATGGTACCATGCCTCATGAGAACACCTAACGATGCACGCTTGCAGGCAAATGGAGGATAATCCAAAACATTCTGAAGAAGGGTCTCGATCCAAAACATCATCAACCCTCTTTCTCCAGAGATGCTGCCTGACCTGCTGAGTTACTCCAGCACTTTGTGTCTATCAGCATCTGCAGTTCTTTATTTCCACATTCCTAATACTATTGTATTCACCATTACTGAACAATAAGAAATAAATTATTCGTAAAGCTCCATTATTAGTTCATTCAACCCTTCTTGATATATATCAGATACAAGCCCCATGATAATGACATTGCGAGGCACCCACGATATTTGTGATTCTTTCCGAATCTCATTTAGATTCAATTTATCGAAACAAGGAACCACAGATACAAGTTTACAAAACAAAAGACACAAAGTGCTGGAGTAATTCAGTGCACTGGGCAGCAACTCTGGAGAACATGGGTAGGTTACGTTTCTGATTGGGACCGTTGAAGAAGGATGGTTGCTGAGTCTATGCTTGGTCTCGCCAATGTCAGGGAGGCCACATTTTAGAACACCAAATGCAGTAGATGAGGTTAGAGGAGATGCACATGAACCTTTGTCTCACCTGGAAGGACTGCTTGGGTCCATTGATGGATACGAGAGAGGAGCCATAGGGACAGGTATTACATCTCCTGCCATTGCAGGTGAAGTACCTACACATTAAAACACCCCCCCTCCTTCTCCCCCACCCCTCCTTTCTACCTCTCTCTCTTTCCTGTGCCCCACCTAGATTTCCATCCATATTCCCCTCCCGCTGTCCCCTACTCGTATCCCCCTCCCCCCACATCCCCTTCCACCTATATTTCCTCCTCTGGTTTCACAATACATACATCTTCTATTCCTGTCTCACACCTTTTAATTCATCTCTGGTCTTTGTCTTACCATTTGCCTATCACCCTACCCCCCTCCCCCCCCCCCCCCCCCCCCACCTGTATCCACCTATCATGGGTGGACGAGTTGAATGTGCAGATAGCTATTAATGATTATGATATAGTTGGGATCACGGAGACATGGCTCCAGGGTGACCAAGGCTGGGAGCTGAACATCCAGGGATATTCAATATTCAGGAGGGATAGACAGAAAGGAAAAGGAGGTGGGGTAGCGTTGCTGGTTAGAGAGGAGATTAACGCAATAGAAAGGAAGGACATTAGCTTGGAGGATGTGGAATCGATATGGGTAGAGCTGCGAAACACTATGTGGCAGAAAACGCTAGTGGGTGTTGTGTACAGGCCACCTAACAGTAGTAGTGGAGTTGGGGATGGCATCAAACAGGAAATTAGAAATGCGTGCAACAAAGGTAAAACAGTTATAATGGGTGACTTCAATCTATATATAGAATGTGTGAATCAAATTGGCAGGGATGCTGAGGAAGAGGATTTCTTGGAATGTATACGAGATAGTTTTCTAAACCAACATGTAGAGGAACCAACGAGAGAGCAGGCTATTCTAGACTGGGTATTCAGTAATGAGGAAGGGTTAGTTAGCAGTGTTGTTGTGCATGGCCCCTTGGGCAAGAGTGACCACAATATTGAGTTCTTCATTAGGATGGAGAGTGACATTGTTAATTCAGAAAGGGTTCTGAACTTAAAGAAAGGTAACTTTGAGGGTATGAGACGTGAATTGGCCAAGATAGACTGGCAATTGATTCTTAAAAGGTTGATGGTGGATGTGCAATGGAAGGCATTTACAGTGGCTTGCAAAAGTATTCATACACCTTGAACTTTTCTACATTTTGTCACGTTACAACCACATAAATGTATTTTATTGGAATTTTATGTGATAGACCAACACAAAGTGGCGCATAATTGTGAAGTGGAAGGGAAATGATACATGGTTTTCAAATTTTTTTACAAATAAAAAACTGAAAAGTGTGGCGTGCAAAAGTATTCAGCCCCTTTACTCTGATAACCCCTAAATAAAATCCAGTGCAACCAATTGCCTTCAGAAGTCACCTAATTAGTAAATAAAGTCCACTTGTGTGTAATGTAATCTCAGTATAAATACAGCTGTTCTGTGAAGGCCTCAGAGGTTTGTTAGAGAACTTAAGTGAACAAACAACATCACGAAGCCCGAGGAACACACCAGACAGGTCAGGGATAAAGTTGTGGAGAAGTTTAAAGCAGGGTTAGGTTATAAAAAAATATCCCAAGCTTTGAACATCTCATGGAGCACTGTTCAATCCATCATCCGAAAATGGAAAGAGTATGGCACAACTGCAAACCTACCAAGACATGGCCGTCCACCTAAACTGACAGGCCGGGCAAGGAGAGCATTGATCAGAGAAGCAGCCAAGAGGCCCATGGTAACTCTGGAGGAGCTGCAGAGATCCACAGCTCATGTGGGAGAATCTGTCCACAGGACAACTATTAGTCGTGCACTCCACAAATCGGTCCTTTATGGAAGAGTGGCAAGAAGAAAGCCATTGTTGAAACAAAGCCATAAGAGGTCCCGTTTGCAGTTTGCCACAAGCCATGTGGGGGACACAGCAAACATGTGGAGGAAGGTGCTCTGGTCTGATGAGACCAACATTGAAGTTTTTGGCCTAAATGCAAAACACTATGTGTGGCGTAAAACTAAAACTGCATATCACCCTGAACACACACCATCCCCACTGTGAAACATGGTGGTGGCAGCATCATGCTGTGGGGATGCTTTTCTTCAGCAGGGATAGTGAAGCTGGTCAGAGTTGATGGGAAGATGGATGGAGCCAAATACAGAGCAATCTTGGAAGAAAACCTGTTAGAGCTGCAAAAGACTTGAGACTGGGGCGGAGGCTCACCTTCCAGCAGGTCAACGACCCTAAACATACAGCCAGAGCTACAATGGAATGGTTTAGATAAAAGCATATTCATGTGTTAGAATGGCCCAGTCAAAGTCCAGATCTCAATCCAATTGAGAATCTCTGGCAAGACTTGAAAATTGCTGTTCACAGACGCGCTCCATCCAATCTGACTGAGCTTGAGCTATTTTGCAAAGAAGAATGGGCAAAAATTTCAGTCTCTAGATCTGCAAAGCTGGTAGAGACATACCCCAAAAGACTTGCAGCTGTAATTGCAGCGAAAGGTGGTTCTACAAAGTATTGACTCAGGGGGGCTGAATACTTTTGCACGCCACACTTTTCAGTTTTTTATTTGTAATAAAATTTGGAATCCATGTATAATTTTCCTTCCACTTCACAATTATGCACCACTTTGTGTTGGTCTATCACATAAAATCCCAATAAAATACATTTATGTTTGTAGTTGTAACGTGACAAAATGTGGAAAAGTTCAAGGGGTATGAATACTTTTGCAAGCCACTGTATAGATTGCATGGATTGCATGGATGAACTACAACAATTGTTCATCCCAGTTTGGCAAAAGAATAAATCAGGAAAGGTAGTGCATCCGTGGATAACAAGGGAAATCAGGGATAGTATCAAAACTAAAGATGAAGCATACAAATTAGCCAGAAAAAGCAGCCTGCCAGAGGACTGGGAGAATTTCAGAGTCCAGCAGAGGAGGACAAAGTGCTTACTTAGGAAAGGGAAAATAGATTATGAAAGAAAACTGGCACGGAACATAAAAACGGACTGCAAAAGTTTTTATAGATATGTGAAGAGAAAAAGGTTAGTTAAAACAAATGTAGGTCCCTTGCAGTCAGAAACTGGTGAATTGATCATGGGGAACAAGGACATGGCAGACCAATTGAATAACTACTTTGGTTCTGTCTTCACAAAGGAAGACATAAATAATCTGCCGGAAATAGCAGGGGACCGGGGGTCAAATGAGATGGAGGAACTGAGTGAAATCCAGGTTAGCCGGGAAGTGGTGTTAGGTAAATTGAATGGATTAATATAAATCCAATAAATCCCCAGGTCCAGATAGGCTGCATCCCAGATACTTAAGGAAGTAGCCCCCGAAATAGTGGATGCATTAGTGATAATTTTTCAAAACTCTTTAGATTCTGGAGTAGTTCCTGAGGATTGGAGGGTAGCTAATGTAACCCCACTTTTTAAAAAGGGAGGGAGAGAGAAAACGGGGAATTACAGACCAATTAGTCTAACATCGGTAGTGGGGAAAATGCTAAAGTCAGTTATTAAAGATGGGATAGCAGCACATTGGAAAGCGGTGAAATCATTGGACAAAGTCAGCATGGATTTATGAAAGGTAAATCATGTCTGACGAATCTTATAGAATTTTTTGAGGATGTAACTAGTAGAGTGGATAAGGGAGAACCTGTGGATGTGTTATATCTGGACTTTCAGAAGGCTGTCGACAAGGTTCCACATAAGAGATTAGCATACAAACTTAAAGCACACGGTATTGGGGGTTAAGTATTGATGTGGATAGAGCACTGGCTGGCAGACAGGAAGCAAAGAGTAGGAGTAAACGGGTCATTTTCAGGATGGCAGGCAGTGACTAGTGGGGTGCCACAAGGCTCAGTGCTGGGACCCAGCTATTTACAATATATATTAATGATTTGGACGAAGGAATTGAATGCAACATCTCCAAGTTTGCGGATGACACGAAGCGGGGGGCAGTGTTAGCTGTGAGGAGGATGCTAGGAGGCTGCAAGGTGACTTGGATAGGCTGGGTGAGTGGGCAAATGCAAGGCAGATGCAGTATAATGTGGATAAATGTGAGGTTATCCACTTTGGTGGCAAAAACAGGAAAGTAGACTATTATTTGAATGGTGACCGATTAGGAAAAGGGGAGATGCAACGAGACCTGGGTGTCATGGTACACCAGTCATTCAAAATAGGCATGCAGGTGCAGCAGGCTGTGAAGAAAGCGAATGGTATGTTGGCATTCATAGCAAAAGGATTTGAGTACAAGAGCAGGGGGGTTACATAGAAACAGAAAATAGGTGCAGGAGTAGGCCATTAGGTCCTTCGAGGTTCTACTACAGTTGTACAGGGTCTTGGTGAGGCCACACCGGGAATATTGCGTACAATTGGTCTCCTAATCTGAGGAAAGACATTCTTGCCATAGAGGGAGTACAGAGAAGGTTCACCAGACTGATTCCTGGGATGGCAGGACTTCCATATGAAGAAAGACTGGATAGACTCGGCTTGTACTCGCTGGAATTTAGAAGAATGAGGGGGGATCTCATAGAGACTTACAAAATTCTTAAAGGGTTGGACAGGCTAGATGCAGGAAGATTGTTCCCGATGTTGGGGAAGTCCAGGACAAGGGGTCACAGTTTAAGGATAAGGGGGAAGTCTTTTAGGACCGAGATGAGAAAATCATTTTTCACACAGTGACTGGTGAATCTGTGGAATTCTCTGCCACAGAAGGTAGTTGAGGCCAGTTTGTTGGCTATATTTAAGAGTGAGTTAGATGTGGCCCTTGTGGCTGAAGGGATCAGGGGGTGTGGAGAGAAGGCAGGTACAGGATACTGAGTTGGATGATCAGCCATGATCATATTGAATGGCGGTGCAGGCTCGAAGGGCCGAATGGCCTACCCCTGCACCTATTTTCTATGTTTCTATATCACTTGCCAGGCTTTGCCCTGCCCCCACATCCCTTCCTGAATTCCCCCCCTCCCCCCCAACCATAATCAGTGTGGAGAAGGGCCTGAGCCGAAATGCCACCTATCCATGTGCCCCACCTAGGTTGGCATCTATTTCTCCACTTTAAGGTGAGAGGGGAAAACTTTAAAGGAGATGTGCGGGCACATCTTTTTAAACAGAGGATGATGAGTGCCTGGATTACGCTGCTGGAGGTGATGGGAGGGGCAGATGCAATAGTGACACTTAACAGACTTTTGGATAAGCACATGGAAATGCATGGAATGGAGAGATGTGGATTATGTAGAGGCAGGTAAGAGTTCGTCTTGGCATCATGTTTGACACAGACATCGTGAGCCAAAGGGCATTTCCTGTGCTGCACTAACATCCTAACTCCATTTCTAACTTCTAAAGTCCTAGGACGAATGTGAACGGGTGATCGATAGTTGGCGTGGACTCGGTGGGCAGAAGATACGTTTTCCATGCTGCATCTCTAAACTTCTATATTTGATTTGGGATAGATGACTCCCCCACATTTAATTATTTAATTCCTAAATAGTCCAGTTGCACAGTGCCACAGCGGTAAAATTGCTGCCTTACAGCGACAGAGACCTGGGTTCGATCCTGAATAAGAGTGTTGTCTGTACAGAGTTTGTGCATTCTCTCTGTGACCGTGTGAGTTGTCTCTGGTTGCTTCCATTTCCTCCCACACTTCAAACACGTGCACATTTCTTGGTTAATTGGCTTCGATAAATTTGTAAATTGTCCCTAGTGTGTAGGATAATGATAGTGTATTGGTGCCCACTGGTCGGCGCAGACACGGTGGGCCAAAGGGCTTGTTTCTGCACTGCATCTCTAAAGTCTAAAATAAAACGCTCTAATTTTAAAGCAATTTGAGGATAAGTCTATCTATATAATTAAAAGTCTCATCTTGACCACTTCCTGTTTGCACTGTGCTTTGATTTTAGGAAAAACGCTACCACATATGGGTGTGATTTTTTGGCCATCTTACTCAGAGTCCTCCTCCGCTGCGCAGGTCCCGAGGATTTTTCCTATCGATGAAAAATAAAAGACTTATTAGTGTTTAAAAATTCTTGAGATTCTCTCTCCTGTCAATCACCGCCATGAAGGCCACGCCCCTTCTGGTGGGATGGGGAGGGGCTATAAAACCCGGAAGTGTGGGCGTGGCTCAGTCTGTCTGCAAGATGGTGAGGGAGAGGTCACAATTCTCTGTCTGAGCTGGGAAACTACAGAACTCTGTGAGTATGCAATGTACTTGAATAAATGATTTGTTATCCCTTAATGAAAGTAAAATTAGTTGTTTGGCCTGCCCTGTGCTTGAAAGTGCAGTGGCAATGGAATGAAGTGAAAATGCAATCAGGTGTTTGGTTTGAGCCTGCCCTGTGCTTGAAAGTGCAATAGCAATGGAAATGAAGTGAAAATGCAATCAGCCGTTTGGCTTGGGCCTGCCCTGTGCTTGAAAGTGCAATGTCAATGGAAATGAAGTAAAAATGCAATCAGCTGTTTGGCTTGAGCCTGCCCTGTGCTTGAAAGTGCAATGGCAATGGAAATGAAATGAAATGAGTTGTTTCGCCTGCCTGAAACCACTAATTTCGGCCCACAAGGGCCCTATTAGCCGAGAAACCAGCCCCTTTTGCCCAAAATGCCTGTATTAACCCAGGAGAAGCATTTTGCCCCAAACGGCCCACGCCAGGCCAGGAAAAGTCCAGAAAAAGTGCCTTTCACTGAGATTTCACTCAGATTTTCTTTTTAAGAGCCCCTTCGGCCTATCAGGCCTGTACCAGCCCAGGAGTCCCTACGGCCCATAAGTATGTATTCCCTCTGCAAGTATTAAACCTCACCCCAGTATTTTTCTCCCTCCCTTCATTTGTTCCCTGTGAGATCCAGGCCAGGATAGACTTTCCTCCTTCATTGCTGTGATCTGCAGAAAAAGATGAAAAATGTTCTTCACCCTCTCCCCCTTCTCTCTCACAGTCTCTCACCAGTTTTGGGCAGCATTTCTGGCAATTTCTGAGCTGCCAGCCCACCAGGACTGAGTGACTAAGCTGCCAGTCCACCAGGACTGAGTGACTGACCTACCAGCCCGCCAAGCCGGAGTGACTGAGCTGCCAGCCCACCAGGCCTGAGTGACTGAGCTGCCAGCCCACCAGGCGTGAGTGACTGAGCTGCCAGTCCAAGAATCCATTCGGCCCACAATGTCCATACTAGCCCTCTGGAAACCAGCCCCTTCGGCCCAGAACACCCATATTAGTGCTCCAGAAAGCCACCCACCCCACTGACCAGCAATATTGGAATTGCGGGAGATGTGGAATATTGCATTGGGGGACCAGCCCTCCTGTGTGAACATGGGACCCAACGGGTCCCACTTAGTCTAGTATTTTTTAAATAATTTTAAACATCTGAACTGGATCGTGTCTTTAAACTCAAGAAAATGTGCAGAGAGGCATTTTTATTTTACCAGTTAATCTATCTACTAGTTTAACAGTTTAACATTCTGCAAACTCTACATTGCACATTGCACCAAAATCTGCATCACCTCCTCAGTTACTACAACAAGCCTACGGTGTAGTGCCCAATATTGAAGTCATTACTCCGGAAGTCTCCATTTAAGGACAGTATGATGAAACACAACTTTCTCCCTTTACTATTCCATCTCTCTTAAGAGATGCCCAGTGTTTCTATAGCTTTTTAAAATGTAATTATATTAGTACTTGTGCGCCAGCTCTTAATGATTGTGCACTTTGGCATGCAGGTCCCCGCTGCTTCTCCATAGTCTCTAATTCCCCGCCATTAAGAAAATATTTTGGTTTGTTGTTCTTGGCTCACAATCGGATGACTTCACACTTGCCCACAACAAACTCCTTCTGTCTACTTTAGCCCACTGACATAATCTGTTTGTGCCCTTTCGTAACTTCCTGCTCCCCTCTGCTCTACTAACGTTGCCTCCGTATGATTTTTCTCAGACCCTGGTACCTTCAGCCTGCAATATAAGTGCTCCATTAGCACTCTGGAGCATGAATACTCCTCATTATGCCGGTGCTGAGCTCATGCCCATGGAAGGCGCGCAGGTGTGACAGGCCAAGATTGCCGGTAGATAGCTTTGATCTCCCACCCTGAGCTATGACTTTCTGGGTCTGCGTGCTGTCAGGGTGTACAGCTTTAAAATATAGGCTTTGTGTATGGAACTGAAACATGTGAAGCCGTATTTCTGGATATTTTCTGCGAAAGTAATTGTTTTCCTACCTGCCGATGTCATTCATTATGTTCTGCACTCTTACTTTTTGAAAGAATGCCCCAATGATGAAATGTGAACTGCTTAATGAACAGTGGCGCAATGGGTAGAGTTGCTGCCTCACAGCGCCAGTGACTATGGGTGTAATCTGTGTGGAGTTTGTACGTTCTCCTTGTGACCTATGTTTGTTTTCTCCGGTTTCCTCCCACACTCCAAAGACGTACAAGTTTGGAGGTTATTTGGTTCGGTATAATTGTAAATTGTCCCTAATGTGTGTAGGATAGTGTTAGTGTGCGGGGATCGCTAATCGGCACGGACTGTGGGCCGACAAAGGGCCTGTTTCCGCACTGCGTCTCTAAACTAAACTGAACCTGGAAAGCAGATATTTGCTATGTTGACACAGGTCACGCCAACAGCATCTGAGGGCCCAGAAATCACCCAGAACCCAGGGTCTCCAACCGGTCACTTTGTAGAAAATGACTGGAGAGAAGGTACAAGAGCAGGAACTGCTAATGTCTACAGCCTGGTCTCCATTAACAAATTAGACAATTCATTGCCACATGTGACCAAATAGACGGCCTGTGTTTACTTTAAGGATTCCTTTATGGTTAATTGATATTAATGAGCGCAAGCATCATAGCACTGAGAAAAATGTTGGCATCGCTGCAGCCTTCTTCATTATTGCAGTGCTGACTAGAGACGTTACACTGAGCAGTGCAGTTACCAGATGTCTATTTTGGACGGCCCTGTGAAGTTTTTGCTCTTGATTCAATGAATGGCCTATATCGTCACTGCATAAAAGTATGAATGGGCTTTGTATGGCCAGGACTGTACAAATGTAGGGAAGGCCTTTCCTTTGAGGACAGACGCAAAATGCTGGAGTAACTCAGTGGATGCGGCAGCATCTCAGGAGAAACGGAATAGGTGACGTTTCGGGTTGAGACCCTTCGTCTGTAGTGGCCTCCACATATTACATGGGGTTAGATTAGGTTATGATCATATGCAGCTGGGTGCAATGAAATCCTTGCTCATATGAAACTCACAGAGTATCTACAATAATGATTAATACAACAATAAATACAGTGGAAATGCAAAATAGCAATATTTGATTAGCACAAAAGAATATTAAAATGCAATAATAGAATAACTGAATGAAGTAGAGTTACGAGTAAGTGGCAACACTTCCAGAGTGCGCTGTGATAGGGATTCAGGAGGGAGATAGCGGTGGGGAAGGATCTTAAGTCTGGACATCTGAACTTTCAAGCTCCCACATCTTCCACCAGAAGGTAGTTGAGAGAAAAGGGAATATCAGAAACCTACTGTCGCCAACTTCTTCATTTGGGGACTTCGAGACCTCAAATTTGATGCATCTAAGACAATAGCTGCAGGAGTAGGCCATTCGGTCTTTCGAGCTGGCACCGCCATTCAATGTGATCATGGCTGATCATCCACAATCAGTACCCCATTCCTGCCTTTTCCCCATATCCCTTGACTCCGCTTTCTTTAACTCTATCTAACTCTCTCTTCAAAGCATCCAGGAACTTCATTTGTAAAATGATTGTTAGCACATTATTTGTCTGACTCTCTTGCTAATCAATAGTTCCTGCAGCAGAATTAGGCCATTCGGCCCATCAAGTCTATTCCGCCATTCATGGCTGACCTCTCTCTCCCTCTCAGCCCCCATTCTCCTACCTTCTCCCCATAACCCCTGACATTCTCATTAATCAAGAATCTGTCAATCTCCACCTTAAAAATATACATTGACTTGGCCAGCACAGCCTTCTGTGGCAATGAATTCCACAGATTCACCACCCTCTGACTAAATAAATTCCTCATCTCCTTTTTAAAGGTACATCCTTTTATTCTGAGGCTTATGGCCTCTGGTACTAGACACTCACATCCACTCTATCCAGGCCGTTAACAATTTAGTAATATTTGGTGATATTATGATACATGGTCCTACTAACCATGCCCATTAGGCAGTTTGTATGTATATTTCGGAGAAGAATTGTGAGGTGAAATATTTGACAAAGTATATTTATTTTTTCAAGTGCAAGAGACCTGGGGAAAACTCCCAGCAATGTGGTATTGCTATTGTGCATCTGGCTGCTCTTGAAGTATTTCTGCTTCATTGGTGTGGTTGTGAATGGAGCTGGAGAAATGCAAACTCTCTCTTTATGCCTACCCCAGTGGCACGGTGGCGCAGAGGTAGAGTTGCTGCCTTACAGCGCCAGAGACCAACTACAGATGTTTGTTTGTACGGAGTTTGCACGTTCTCCCCGTGACCTGTGTGAGTTTTCTCCGAGATTTTCGGTTTACTCCCAGATTCCTAAGATGTACAAGTTTGAAGGTGAATTGGCTTAGTATAATTGTAAATTGTCCCTAGTGTGTGTAGGATAGTGCAAATGTGCGGGGATCGTTGGTCAGTACAGACTCAGTGGGTTGATGGGCCTGTTTCTGCGTTGTATCTCTAAACTAAATTACTCCGATGTGTATGAAGGAACTGCAGATGCTGGTTTAAACCGAAGATAGACACAAAAAGTTGGGAGTATCTCAGCGCGACAGGCAACATTTCTGGAGAGAAGGAATGGGTGACGTTTCGGGTCGAGACTGAAGAAGAGTCGCGACCTGAAATGTCACCCATTCCTTCTCTCCAGAGATGCTGCCTGCCCTGCTGAGTTAAATTACTCCAACCCCCATTTTTCTGGTGAGGAGAGAAAGTGAAGAAGACAGGCTTTCTTTACTGGTTAACTGTCCACTGACCTCTCAACAAAACAGGAATATGGGAACGTTGGACAAGCAGTTGTTATTCACAGCCATGGCCCATGCACAAAAGGTAAGCCAAAAGAAAATTATATTATATTATATAAAATAATATTATATAAAATAATATTATATAAAATAATATAATAGCTTGGACTTCCTATGATGCCTTTAGAAGTGTTATGGAAACATAGCTTTGAGGTGAAACGGGCAAAGTAATGGTGGGTGCCAGGAACATAGAAAATAGGTGCAATAGTAGGCCATTCGGCCCTTCGAGCCAGCACCGCCATTCAATATGATCATGGCTGATTATCTAAAATCAGTACCCTGTTCTTGCTTTTTCCCCATATCCCCAGATTCCTTTAGCCCTAAGAGCTAAATCTAACTCTCTCTTGAAAAAAATCTAATGAATTGGCCTCCACTGCCTTCTGTGGCAGAGTATTCCACAGATTCACAACTTTATGGGTGAAAATGTTTTTCCTCATCTCAGCCCTAAATGGCCTACCCTTTCTTAAACTGTGACCCTGGTTCTGGACTCCCCCAACCGGGAATATTTTTACTGCATTTAGCCTGTCCAATCCTTTAAGAATTTTATCTGTTTCTATAAGATTCCCTCTCATCCTTCAAAATTCCAGTGAATACAAGCCCAGTCGACCCATTCTTTCATCATATGTCAGTCACGCCATCGCGGGAATTAACGTGGTGAACCCATGCTGCACTCTCTCAATAGCAAGCTTGTCCTTCCTCAAATTATGAGACCCAATTTGCACACAATACACCAGGTGCGGTCTCACCAGGGCTCTGTACAACTGCAGTTTGACCTCCTTGCTCCCAAACTCAAATCCTCTCACTTTCATCACTGCTTGTTATACCTGCATGCTTACTCTGTAGGCACATCAGCAACAATGAATCTACATTGCACTTTTAATTACTTCAATCTCTCAAAGTCTTTGCAACAATTAAATATGATGGAGTCAGGGTTGTAATGTAATAAAGTGACAATTAGTGTATAGACAGCAAGGCAATAATGTGTTTTCTTATGAGACATAAAGGCCCTGTCCCACTTGGGCGACCTAATCCGCGAGTTCTGGCGAGTTTGCCCTCGACTCGTACTCGCAGCATGGTCAACACAAGGTCGTAGGAGGTCTTCTTAACTCTCCTTCATGTTCGAGAGTGGTCTCCGTGTACTCGAGGCCTCGACTAGGTCGTGGCGTTTTTTTCAATATGTTGTGGTGGGGACTGGCAGGAGTCCAGCTAAAAACTAGTCGGACGCAGGTTGTGTGCTCTAGACGTGTTTATTCTTCTGCATACAGCTCCCTACTCCTCCGCTGCACGGGCTTTGCCCGGCCTTAAATAAAAACCCATATACCGACCCCGTGACTCACGCCTCCCCCACCAAGACACCGCCCTCTAGAGACAATGGTTCGTCGTGACCTTGTGTTGCTATCAGATGCCGCCACATGACCCCCCCCCCCCAGAACCAGAGGCACCGAACCGCACAGGACGTCGCACGAGGCGGCCCAAACGCATAAATACAATCCCGCCCCCCGGTGGCTTGCTTGATTCAGGATAATCTCTGGGAGCCCGGGACGGCAGACCCACAGGGGAAGTTGAGCCACATGGACTGGTCCAAGTGGGCCAATTTCAAACGAGCCACAGACACCGTTCCGGCCTCCTATGTCCAAATCGAATGCAGTAGGCCCGTGCCGCAGCATGCGAAAGGGACCTTCATACGGGCGCTGCAAAGGTAACTTGTGGGAATCACGGCGAAGAAAAACATACGGGCAGCCCATCAGTGGCAGTGGCACATGGGAAAGGGCCAATCCATGAAGCGACGTTGGGATGGGAGATAGAGCGCCGACCCTCTCCCGCAAGCGGATCAGCACCGATGACGGGGATTCCTGCGACCCATCAGCAGCAGGGACAAACTCCCCGGGGATGGTGAGCAGAGCACCATATACCAACTCAGCGGCTGGGCCATGTCCACGATGATGAAAGGCATGAAATGGCACGCGCCGAAAATGACAGGAACCGTGCGGACGCCATGGAAAAGGTCGCCATGGAAAAAATCGAATCTTTATCTTACTTGTAGGTTTAGTCGTAGTAGGTCGTAGTAGGTCGGCATGTTAGTCGTTGGTAATCAAGGGTAGTCGAAGGTAGTCGTAGATAGTCTTCATCATAGTCGAAGGAGCTCGTCTTCACTCTCCACTTTCACGACCTAATTCACGACCTCTGCCGAGTTTGCCCTTGACTCATACTCGCAGCATGGTCGCCACGAGGTCGTAGGAGGTCGTAGGTAGGTCCTAGGTAGGTCGTGATGCTAGTCATAAGTACTCATGGCATCAAGTAGGTCGGGGCGTTTTTCTAGCCTGATGAAAAATGAAAATGTCCACGAGTAAAAAAGGTTGTGAATTAGGTCGTGAAACTGGGACAGGCCCTTTGATCATAGCTAGTCGAAGCTGGTCTTCAACATAGTCGAAGGAGGTTGAAGGAGGTCTTCTACATAGTCGAAGGAGGTCTTCAACATGTCATTTTTTCAAACTCTTCTAAACTCGCCAATTAGGCCGCCCCTTAAGAAATTGCAGCTAATGGAATATTGAGCAAAACACAAGGTTTTGGGTCGTGACCCTTCTTCAGCCTAATGAAGGGAAGAAGGCTTGCAAAGAACGGTAGGGGTGGGATAAAGCTTGGTAAGTGGTATGTGGACACCAGTGAAGGGCGGGGGGGATGTAGTCAAGAGTGTTTTATATGTCCCAGATAGAACTATGAAGTATAAAACAGGGGCCTCCAAACTTTTCAGCATGAGGGCCACATTATATATTTGGCACATTTTTACAGGCCATAGGAAATATAAAGAAATGTCAGTTTTATAAATTTACTGCTCAAAAAAGAGCTTAAGTAAAACAAATGGAAGAAATTCAAAGCAAAACTTGTAGCCATCAATCAAGGTTAACAAACAAAATTGTTAGGAGTGAACGGGTCATTTTCAGAATGGCAGGCAGTGACTAGTGGGGTACCGCAAGGCTCGGTGCTGGGACCCCAGCTATTTACAATATATATTAATGATCTGGATGAGGGAATTGAATGCAACATCTCCAAGTTTGCGGACGACACGAAGCTGGGGGGCAGTGTTAGCTGTGAGGAGGATGCTAGGAGGCTGCAAGGTGACTTGGACAGGTTGGGTGAGTGAGCAAATGCATGGCAGATGCAGTATAATGTGGATAAATGTGAGGTTATCCATTTTGGTGGCAAAAGCAAGAGGGTAGACTATTATCTGAACGGTGGCCGATTAGGAAAAGGGGAGATGCAATGAGACCTGGGTGTCATGGTACACCAGTCATTGAAAGTAGGCATGCAGGTGCAGCAGGCTGTGAAGAAAGCGAATGGTATGTTGACATTCATAGCAAAAGGATTTGAGTACAAGAGCAGGGAGGTTCTACTGTAGTTGTACAGGGTCTTGGCGAGGCCACACCTGGAGTATTGCGTACAGTTTTGGTCTCCTAATCTGAGGAAAGACATTCTTACCATAGAGCGAGTACAGAGAAGGTTAACCAGACTGATTCCTTGGATGGCAGGACTTCCATATGAAGAAAGACTGGATAGACTTGGCTTGTACTCGCTGGAATTTAGGAGATTGAGGGGGGATCTTATAGAGACTTACAAAATTCTTAAGGGGTTGGACAGGCTAGATGTATGAAGATTGTTCCCGATGTTGGGGAACTCCAGAACAAGGGGTCACATTTTAAGGATAAGGGGGAAGTCTTTTAGGACCGAGATGAGAAGATCATTTTTCACGCAGAGTGGTGAGTCTGTGGAATTCTCTGCCACAGAAGGTAGTTGAGGCCAGTTCATTGGCTATATTTAAGAGGGAGTTAGATGTGGCCCTTGTGGCTAAAGGGATCAGGGGGTATGGAGAGAAGGAAGGTACAGGATACTGAGTTGGATGATCAGCCATGATCATATTGAATGGCAGTGCAGGCTCGAGAGCCGAATGGCCTTCTCCTGCACCTATTTTCTATGATTCTATGATTCTTTGAAAATCATGAAGTTTTATGTAACCACATTAATGGGACGGATGGAACTGCTTTTTTTGATTTCAAAATGTCATTGAATTGAGGATCCAAATTTGAAAAGCCAATTATGAGGATGGACTTCAAATGCTCATCAGATAAATTTACTCGATATTTAGATTTGACAGACTTCATTCTTGAAAATGTTTGTTCACAGAAGTATGTTGCACCAAAAATGGACACAAATCCACAAGCAAATTGCTTTAAATTTGGAAACTGCTCAGTTCTGGTTTGTTATATTGTACTGTAAATATTACTTTTAATAATTGAATACAAAAAAAACCCCGGCACTCGGAACGTGTTCAGAGCTTGCTGCGGCCGGATAAATTCTCGTGGTGGGCCGGATGTGACCTGCAGGCTATAGTTTGGAGACCCCCTGAAATAGAGCAATGAAAACAATGTAGATGGATGAACTAACTGACAAAGGCAAAAGTAGACAAAACGGTGTCAGGTAATTTTAGAAGGATGAGGGGGAATCTTATAGAAACATAAAATTATAAAAGGACTGGACAAGCTAGATACAGGAAAAATGTTCCCAATGTTGGGTGAGTCCAGAACCAGGGGCCACAGTCTTAGAATAAAGGGGAGGTCATTTAAGACTGAGCTGAGAAAAAACGTTTTTACCCAGAGAGTTGTGAATTTATGGAATTCCCTGCCACAGAGGGCAGTGGAGGCCAAATCATTGGATGGATTTAAGAGAGTTGGATAGAGCTCTAGGGGCTAGTGGAGTCGAGGGATATGGGGAGAAGGCAGCACGGTTTATTGATAGCGGACGATCAGCCATGATCACAATGGATGGCGGTGCTGGCTCGAAGGGCCGAATGGCCTCCTCCTGCACCTAATTTCTATGTTTCTATGTTTCTATAATGAGAGAAGGGGAGGAGTGAAACGCAAAGGCAGAGGGAGAGATATGAGTGGAAGGTGACGGGGAGGGTGAAGAAGGGATATAAGAGGGAAATGTGAGACATGGGAATGAGAGATGTGCGTACAAAGGAGGGGAGGGGAGCAAGGTGACTAGTTGGATGGGTGGGAGAAATGTGTGTGTACTGGAGTTGGGGAGGGGGAAGAGGAGAGAGAGGGTTGGGGTGGTTGGAGGTATTACTTGAAATTGGAGAATTCAGTGTTCATATCGCTGGGTTGTAAGTGTTGTTGAGGTGCTGTTCCTCCAAGTGTTTCCTGAGGAACTGGTTGGGAGGTAAAGACTCGGCAGGACACCATAGCCGTTGCCTCTACTATTCTTCAAAACCCAGTCACAACTCTTTATTTCCTACCTGACCGAGCGGAAGGGCTCAAAGATGAGCATGTGGGACCCAAGCTGGATCTAAATCTAGTAAAGCTACTAAAGCTCGTTTTATAAGTTATACATTTTCACAACTGATGTGGGAGGAATAAATGAACAAATTATACAATGCAGCACTTAAGATTGGCAGTGCTTTAAAAGTATATTGAGATAACAACATTTTAGAAATTCTTTACAATCCTTAATTTCACTCGATCCTCTGCTGTCTCATCTTGCTGCAGTCTGTTATGCATGTGCAGCTTGCACCAAGGTGCGCACTGAAGAAAACCAGGCTCAGGATAAATATGAAAAACATACTCCATAACGCAAATAATTTGTCATATTTATTCCCTGCCTGTGGGGTGAGTCTGTCAATCAAATTAACATTAACAATACCCTAGAAGCTTACTGACGGCTTGCGCCTGACTGAATTTTAACTCACACCTTGCCTGAGAAATAACACCAAAGGAGACTCAAGGCCCACCGTACGTGAGAGAGCTTCTTTAAAGGACTCTTGGATTTATCCCATTCTCCTGCTCCTCTCGTACTCAATTAACATTTCATTTTAGTTTAGTTTAGGCATACAGTGCGGAAACAGGCCCATCGGCACACCGAGTTTGCACCGACCAGGGATCGCCGCACATTAACAGTATCCAAACCACACTAGGGACAATTTACATTTATACCAAGCCAATTAACCTACAAACCTATACATGTTAGGAGTGTGGGAGGTAACCGAAGATCTTGGAGAAAACCCAAGCAGGTCACGGGGAGAACTCCATACAGACATCACCCGTAGTCGGGATCGAACCCGGGCCTCCACCATCACCTGTGGCAATGTGTTCCACAAATTCACCACCCACTGGCTAAAGAAATTCCTCCTCCTGTCATTTCTAAAGTTATGTCCATTTATTGATTCTCCAATATTTACAGTCCCAGGTCCTGATTTATTCCTCTCAGGAGGGCAAAAATGTTGGAGATGAGATAAATGGAAAAGAGCAACGGCTGCATAGGGTGGAATCTGATAAGAAAGGATGGAAAGGATGTGAAATGTGGAACGAGAGGGAGGGATGGTATGTAGATACTATATGTTGTTTCAAAACTGCTGCTGAGGGAGATATGGCAGCTCTCTCCCTCACAGCTCACCAGTTTTCTGTTTTCATCCTAACTCGATTTGTCTACCCGATCTATTCCTCTCATGATTTTATACACCACTATAAAATCACCCCTCATCCTCCTGCGCTCCAAGGAATAGAGTCTTAGCCTGCTCAACCTCTCCCTATAGCTCAGACCTTCGAGTCCTGGCAACATCCTCGTAAATCTTCTCTGTATCCTTTCCAGATTGACATCTTTCCTATAACATGGTGCCCAGAACTGAACACAATGCTCTAAATGCAGCCTGACCAATGTCCTATACAACTGCAACACGACCTCCCAACTTCTATACTCAATGCTCTGACTGATGAAGGCCAATGTGTCAAAAGCATCCTGACCACCTGCTTTACGGTATGGTACAGCAGTTGCACCGTAGCAGACAGGAAGGCACTTGGTGAAAACCTGTGCCCCGCTCCCTACCATCCCTCCACCGAAAACGATACCCTCAGGTCCCGCACCAGCAGGATGACAATGAGTCCCGCCGATCCCACACCTCTGTATTTATCTAAACATTGCTATCACTACGACTGACACTAAACTGCATTTCGTTGTACCCATACTTGTATCTGTGCAATGCATTAAATTTGAATTGAATGTGCCAAAAGCCTTTGACCTCCCTATCTACCTGCCACTTTGCATCTATGACTCTATGACTATACACACATAAAATATATTATACAACGTAGCACTTAAGATTGGCAGTGGAATAACAAAAGATATAATTAGTGGAAGATATGAAATTGTAGTCCAGAAAAGGCTAATTAGAGATAGTTCAAAGCTTTCTAAAGAGGTAGCTGGGAAATCAAGACTGCACTCTTGCTGATGTGAAGACTGTCCAGTTGCCTGATAATAGCTGGGAAGAAAGTGTCCCTGAATCTGGATGTATGCAATTTCAGACTTCTATATCTCTTGCCTGATGGAAGAGGGGAGAAGAGGGAGTGAACAGGGCAATACTGGTCCTTGCTGGCGGCTTTGCTGAGGCAGCGTAAAATGTAAATAGAGCCAATGGAAGGGAGGTTGGTTTGTGTCATCGTCTGGGCCACGTCCACCACTCTCTGAATTTTGTGCGGTATTAGATGGAGCTGTTCCCAAACCAGGCTGTGATTCATTTTCTGCAGTGGTCCAAGATGCTATTTCCATCACTTCCTACGTAATGGGATGTAGTTTTGACGATTAATAATGTGTGTCACCTAGGTAAATTCAAAGGAATCAGTGTATGTGCTGATATTCATGTGGATGCACTGCTATCTCTATGGAAAGTATTTGCATTTCTGTCTTTTCAATAAAAATATGATATTTGATGAGCTGTAATTTGAAGATTACTGTGGCCGCATTACAAACAAGCTGCATGCATTCATCAGCCTTCAAAAGCACAGACATAAAGACAAGAGGAATTCCATGCAGAGTGAAATCAACTGCTGCAATGTGAACGTCACAGGGGCAGGCACAGCTTCTAATTAAACTGAACAAAGACATAACATAGAATTAAACTGAAACCGCATGGCTCCCAACTCCGCAGTGTCTGCCGCTCAGCAGACTACTCAAGATAACGTTGTGGTCCAGCCACTAAAGTTGTGATGCCTCACAATTCCAGCTGGTTAGGTCAAGAGTCAAGAGTGTTTTATTGTCATATGTCCCAGATAGAACAATGAAATTCTTACTTGCTGAAGCACAACAGAATATATAAACATAGTAGATAATATAACAAAAACTCAGAAAAAAAAGAACAAACAATAACAGTGCAATAATAATAATAATAATAATAATAATAATAATAATAATAATAATAATAATCTATTGTAGTTCATAGCTTATGAGGTTGTCGTGTTTAATAGCCTGATGGCTGCAGGGAAGAAGCTGTTCCTGAACCTGGACGTTACAGTTCTCAGGCTCCAAATGATGGAAATAGGGGAAGTATAGGTCACAGGAAAAAAATAGTGTAGGAATGGTAATGAACTGCTTTGGCTGGACGGCCCAAACAACTTCCAGAACCAGGAGTCACAGTTTAAGAATAAGGGGTTGGCCGTTTAGGTCTATGCCACAGAAGGCAGTGGTGGCCAATTCACTGGACATTTTCAAGAGAGATTTAGCTCATAGGGCTGACGGAATCAAGGGATATTGGGTGAAAAGCAGGAACAGGGTACTGATTTTAGATGATCAGCCACGACCATATTGAATGGCGGTGCGGTGCTGGCTCGAAGGGCCGAATGGCTTACTACTGCACCTATTTTTCTATGTTTTCTATGTCTGTGTTTTCTTTCTTTTTTTTAGAGATACAGCGCGGAAACACACCCTTCGGCCCATCGAGTCCATGCCGACCAGCGATCCCCGCACACTAACACTTTCCTCAGTTCAGTTCACTTCTGTTTACTGTCACATGTACCGAGGTACAGTGAAAAGCTTTTTGTTGTCAATAGTCAAAAGTCCATTTTATTTGTCACATACACCCGAAGGAGCAGTGAAATGAATTTGCCAGCAGCGGTACAATTAAAAAAGAACACAAAATACACAATAAGATTTAACATAAACATCCACCACAGCATTCTTCACTGTGGTGGAAGGCACAAAGTTCAGTCAGTCCTCCTCCTTGTTCACCCGTGGTCGGGGCCATAAACCTCCGCAGTCGGCGCTACGGAAGGACGGTCGAACACACTCCGTGGCTTGGAGGTCTCGAATTGGCGCTTTCTTACCGTAGACCGCGGCTTCAGGATGTTGTAGACTGCAGGCCGGTGGTCGGAGCCCTTCTCTGGCTATCCCCGACGAGGGATCCCGCTCCGGATGGTAAGTCCACACCGCGCCCGCGGCTGGAAGCCCCGGCGGTCCCCAACGAGGGATCCCAGGCTCTGGACGCTGCACCCGTGGCTAGACACTCCGCAGACCGTAGTTTCAGATGTAACAGTCCGCGGGCCACTCCCTTCTGGCGACCCCCAGCAATGGCTCGCCCGCGCCGCGATGAAAAGTCCACGCTGGGCCCCTGCTGCTGAAACTCCGGGCCCGACTCCGGGAAAGGCCGCTCCAATCCATGGTGTTAGGCCGCAACATGGAAAAAGTCGCCTCTCCATGGAGGAGGTGACCGAAAGCAGTTCCCCCCTTTCTCCCCCTCACCACACCCCACACGAGACACACCGAGAAACACTAAAACAAACATTTGGACACACACAAAAAAACAAAAAAAGGAGAAATAACGAACATGCTGCTGGCAGGGCAGCCGTATCGCAGCACCCCCACCGAATTGCTAACCAGTGCTAACCTGTCAGCAGAAAGACAATACATGATTACACTCAGTCCATTTACAGTGTATAGATACATGATGAGGGAATAATAAGTAATGCAAGGTAAAGCCAGCAAAGTCTGGTCACACTAGGTATAATATACCAAGCCAATTAACCTATAAACCTGTACGTCTTTGGAGCGAGGGAGGAAACCGGAGCTCCCGGAGAAAACCGGAGCTCCCGGAGAAAACCCATGCAGGTCACGGGAGAGAAGGTACAAACTCTGTACAGACAAACACCCGCTTCTGTGGTGTAGAGAAATACAGACAGGCAGCTGAATCTCACAATTAACACAAATTATCTTTTCTGAAGGAGAGGTATAATTTAGCCATACACGGAAACTCCAGTAAAATGGAAGCGGTTGATAGAGGGAAAACTAGGATGCTTTATTCATGTAGTAAACTGCACTCCAGACAGAGGATCAAACACACCTAATTCTCAAGACACTCAGAGGCTGTCCGGTATTTTAACATTGGTTTGGCAGGAGACCAGTACCACAGCAAGGAGCCCGAAATGTTCACCTTCCCCTGCTTGTAAATGCCCTAATTCAAAAAATGTTTAAATTAAATTTTTGCATGCATATTCATCAGGTTTTATGTACATAAAGCACACCGCACTTATAATAAAAGCTGCTATTGTGAACGTGTAGTGTTGAATTGCCACCTCCCATCAACGAAGGTGCTACAGTACCCTTGCTGTTAGGAGGAGTAATTGCAGTATAAAATGTCACAGAGTAACTTTCATTGTAAATGTGCAGTGCAAATTTATAACAGGAATGTATCGAAGGAATGTCTGACTTTAAAATTAATTATGTCTGCGATTCCTGATCCAACTATCCTCAGGCCTCTGAAGGCTTTGGCTGGAAGGTGTGTGCATCAAACCACAGCATGAAAGATGCTGGATTGTTTTAAGTTCACAACTAAAAACAGCTGCTTGACCTGCTGCTTCACTGTGCCAGCAACCCAGGTTCGATCCTGACCCGCGGTCCTATACGTGTGGAGTTTGCACGTTCTCCCTCTGACCACGTGGGCTTCCTCCCACATCCCAAAGACGTGCGGGTTAATTGGCTGTTGTATTGCGCTGCGTCTCCAGTCGCAGTCTTGGCAATTCTTCTGGGTGGCTTCCGATTGCAAGGTCCGGCAAATTTGGAGATTTTTTTACCAAAGCTGGAACCATTGGGGCAACCTCCTTGAGTCATTACTGATGATACTCTTGTGGAATCCCAGAAATGCAGCTGAAAGGAATTGCAATCTGGTGCATGCCTATGCAAGGATATTAATCCAATAGACATGCTGAAACATTGATTGTACCAGCTTTTCCAGGTAATATTACAACACAAGCTACAAAGGATGTCAGAGAGAGTTAGAATAGCTTTGCAGTGTATGAACTGTCACTGGTACAAGAAACAGAAACAACGGTGAGCTATGGGAGAGAGCTGCCAGCTATCTCTCAGCAGCAGTTTAATTTAGTTTAGTGTAGAGATTCAGCGCAGAGACAGGCCCTTCGGCCAACTGAATCAGCGATCCCCACACATTAACACTACCCTACACATACTGGGGACAACTTTTTACATTCATACCAAGCTAATTAACCTACAAACCTGTACCTCTTTGGCGTGTGGGAGGAAACCAAAGATCTTGGAGAAAACCCACGCAGGGTTTAAACCCGCGGGGAGAACGTACAAACTCCCTACAGACAGCACCGGAAGTCAGGATTGAACGCGGGTCTCCGGCGCTGTGAGGCAGCAGCTCTACCGTTGCACCACTGTGCCGCCTCAGTTTAGAAACAACATCCTGTATCTACCTACCATCCCTCCCTCTGGTTCCACATTTCACCTCCCTTCTTATCAGATTCCACCATATGCAGCTCTTTTCTATTTACCACCATCTGTCTTTTGGACTCCTCTTTAGAGGAATAGATCGGGTAAGCGCACAGCCTTTTATTCAGAGTAGGGAAATCGAGAACCAGAAGACAAAGTTTTAAGGTGAAGGGCGAAAGATTTAATAGGAACCTAAGCGGTAATTTTTTTACTCAATGGTTGGTGGGGAACATTTGGACAAGTACATGGATAGGATAGTCTCTCCTACCACCGCCCCTCCCCACCTGACCATTCTGCCATTCAATGCTTCCAGACCAGGATCCACTTATCACTTACCAACAAAAGACACATAGTGCTGGAGAACATGGCGAGGTGACCCATCGGGTCGGGACTCACCCGACTCTGATCACTTACCAACTCCCCACCTCTTCCCCTCATCTCTTTCTACCCGCTGCTCCACTCTTGAAGAAATGCATCACCTGTCCATTTCATCCACAGTCTGAGGAGGGGGTCCCGACACGAAACATCATCCATCCTATTTCACCAGAGATGCTGTCTGACCCAGTGAGTTACGCCAGCACTTTGTGTCTATCCTCCGCAGCTGCAGTCTGACCCACTGAGTAAATCCAGTAGTTTGTTTTTAACAAGTTTATTGGTGATTAAGCATATGTGGTGGTTCTGTGTGTATGTGGCACTATCTAGCTTTAAGAAATTACCGATGCAAGATGCCTGGGCCTTGGAACTCCCACTGGGATTCCTGGGTGAATGACCATGTTAATGTACACGTGTAATTACAATCACATTATTCGCAAGCCTCTTTTAAATTTTCCAGTGAACTGATTGTGTATTTTCTCTCATTCCAGAGGTGGAACCAAGGCATGCCATGGACCTTTAGGGGTCTTAAGCCAACCATTCCTGCCTCTCAGTCACCACCTCACTGATACTGTTTCTCCTGGTGCTCCCTGCTCTGGCACTGACTTGAGATTGGGACCTTCTGATGAATCTTGCTCAGCTTATAGTTACTGCAGATTCTGTACAAATTCTGAAATCAGTCTATAGACAGAAAATGCTGGCGAGGAGGAATGGGTGACGTTTCAGCTCTCGACCAGAGATGCTGCCGGTCCTGCTGAGTTACTCCAGCATTTTGTGTCTGTCTTTGGTTTAAACCAGCATCAGCCGCTCCTTCCTATACATTTCAACTGAAATCAGTCTATCCTGACCGAGAAATGTAACATCAGTAAACCATTAAATGGAACTACCCAGATGGGAATTGGTGATGAGAGGGCTGACATCTTGATTAAATATTAGTACATCCATAAATTCCGGAATACTATCTAAAGGCTACATCTTAGTTGATATAATCCTGGAGTTTACAAAATGAATTAGTTTGCCCAACGGCAAAAATTATGTTATTTTTATGTCGGCACCAACTTTAATTACATCGAAACTTTGAACTATAGAAACATAGAAACATAGAAAATAGGTGCAGGAGTAGGCCATTCGGTCCTTCGAACCAGCATCGCCATTCAATATGATCATGGGTGATCATTCAAATTCAGTACCCTGTTCTTGCTTTTTCCCCATATCCCTTGATTCCGTTAGCCCTAACTCTCTCATGAAAACATGTCAAGTTGTTACTTGTGGGCGGAGCACTAAAGCAAATTCCTTTGTATGTGAATACTTGGCCAATAAACTTATTTACTTACTTAAAACATTCAGTGAATTGGCCTCCACTGCCTTCTGTGGCAGAGACATCTTTCCCCTCTTAATTTAAACCTATGTCCTCTGGTTCATGATACCCCTTCCCTGATACCCCAAAAAGATTTTGTGTATTCACGTTATCTATTCCCCTCATGAATCTCCACACCTCTGTAAGATCACCCCTCAGCTTCCTGCACTTAATGCTTAATGACAATGCTATCCCCATGCAGTTTGTGGGACCTTTCTGCGAATAACCCGGATGTAACATTCCCCATGTAAAGAAGAATGACCATGCTTGTAAATGGGAAAATTGGTGGTGGTGTGATGGAAATCGAGAGTGAAGGATATCAGAGATTGAAATGCAACTTCTTCTGCTGGGATTGTCCCTTCTTTAAGAAGCATTTGAAAGTAAGAGAAAGGAGTTTACAGAAATGCAGAGATTTACACAAAATAACAACAGGCAGGTTACTTGATCAAAACTCTTCATGTAAAACCTTCACATTAATGAACATATGTTCATCTTTTGATTCTTTCAAAAATAAAGGACTATCATTTCTGACTGAGCCTGATGTAGTTTTAGCTGTCTGATAGTATACTGTTTAGAGTTGGAGCATGGAAGCAGATCCTTCAGCCCATTGTGTCCAAGCAAACCCATTCACTAGTTTTACGTTATCGCTTTTGTATCAACCGCCTACACACAGGGGCAATTTACAGAAGCCAATTAACCTACCAGCCAATTAACCTACAAACCAGCCAATTAACCTACAAACAAAACGTCTTCAGGATGTGGAGGGAAACCGGGGCATCTGGAGCAAACCCGCGTGGTCACTGGGTGAATGTGCAAACTCTACCCTGCACCTGAGGTTGGGGCCCATGGCGGTAAGGTCGAGGGGGAGGTCTCTGACAAAGAGCAATCCAACCAAGACCTCAACGTTGGACCAGGCGGAGTATGATGGCTGACCTTAGTTGAGCGTCACAACGGCTGGGAAGGCGGATGAAGGCTGCAGCAGGAAAGGGTCTCCGGTCGTCTTGGACACCATGCCACTGGATCCTGACCCAGATCTATCAAGGACCGTGGGGTGGTTGTCTGTGCACCAGTCTCCCCACGTTAAACAAAGTCATGCACTGGAGTCCTCCATATAGGGAATTGCACCCTGGAGACACCCATGGTCAGCCACGACCGAAGGGGGCCTAAGAATTGAAGGGCACCTGTAAATGGGGAATTGTCTTGGCTGTCTTGAAAATCTCAAACATTTCCACATCCACACTATTGATACTGTCATGTATTCTCTACAAAATCTGCAGTAGCTCTCACTGCAAAAGCACAGCAAACTGAAGTCTCCGACCCGTCTGGGTACTGATTCAGCAAGTCAGTGACTTCAGTTCATACATTATAGGCTGAGTTAGAAATTACACTATACAGAAACCAGGCTCAGGCTATTTGTTTTATTCCCAAGGTTCCCTGCTCAACTCAAGTATAGGTCAGAAATTAATGGGAATGTCTGCTGACTTCTGAATGGTTAATGGTGAAGGCACTTGGTGACCAGAGTACAAAGGGAGAAGGGAGGAATTTGTTGGAGCCTTGTGAAGTTGCATTAAAAAAAAATTGTTGAATATTTTTACTTGCGTAGGTACTTACCAAATAGTGAAAGGCCTGGATAGTGTGGATGTGTAGCAAATGTTTCCACTGGTGGGAGAGTCTAGGACCAGAAGTCATAGCCTCAGAATAAAAGGAAATACCTTTAGGAAGGAGATGAGGAGGAATTTATTTAGCCAGAGGGTGGTGAATCTGTGAAATTAATTGCCACAGAGGGCGGTGAAGGCCAAGTCCATGGATATTTTTAAGGCAGAGATTGATTAGTGAGACTGTCAGGGGTTATGGGGAGAAGGCAGGAGAATTGGATTGAGAGAGAATAATAGATAGATCTTGAACTAGATCTTGAAGTTATGAACTTATGAAGTCTGTGGGCTTCAGAGGCTAATCCAGCATTTAATTGCCCATGGACAAAGTCTGAAGAAGGGTCTCGACCTGAAATGTCACCTATTCCTTCTCTCCAGAGATGCTGTCTGTCCCGCTGAGTTACTCCGGCATTTTGTGTCTATCTTTGATTTAAACCAGCATCTGCAGTTCTTTCCTGCACATTGAATTGCCCATTCCTAGCTGCATTGAATCGTTACACTAATTGAGATATGGATATACCCACAATGCTATTAGAAAGAGCGTTCCAGGAGATTTCGCAAACTCAACGACGGTGAAGGAACGGTGATATATTTCCAAGTCATGAAGCTGAGTGGCATGGAGGGCACTTCCAGGTTTACACTTAATATCAAGCTGTACATTTTAAAACCAAGGTTTATTGATTTATGGGAGTATAAATAGAAAAAGCGCTTTCAAATTGCCCGATGGCTCCATAGATACTGTTCTACCTGAGTCTCCTCAGCATTTTTTGTTTGGTTTTCCTATTTACCCAGTGCACAATTTTGTCTACAGATTCCCTCACCTCATACCAGTCCAGCTCCAATAATCATTCATCTCAAAAGTCCAGAGCCAGATATCAACATCCCCCTAATCATCTATTTCCGCTGTCACAGCACTGAGATGCTCCAAGTCAATCCAAATTGACTCTATTTACACCTCACTCTTCCCCGGCAAAGCCAGCAGCATAATCAAGGACTAGTC
The DNA here is from genome assembly GCA_035221665.1 of Okamejei kenojei. NCBI lineage: Eukaryota > Metazoa > Chordata > Chondrichthyes > Rajiformes > Rajidae > Okamejei > Okamejei kenojei. The sequence goes on from CM069131.1 coordinate 167,643,559, forward strand.
GCACCCTGGCCTCTCCCTTCTCCCATCGGGCAAAATGTATAGAAGTGTGAAAATACACACCTCCATATTCAGGGATAGTTTCTTCCCAGTTGTTATCAGGCAATTGAATCATCCTACCACAACTATGGAACAGTGCTGAACTACTATCTTCCTCATTAGAAGCCCGACAAGAAGTGAGACGGAGCCTGACAAAGTCCCTCTCTTCTTCACCATCCTCAAGCCCCCTTTCCAATCCATACACTCCAGTTGATGTAGACAAGGGCCTGCCCTCTACTAAAGCTGGGAAAGCAGCGGGAGTTGATGGGATCTACCCGGAATTTCTGAAGAACCTTGGCCCCCATGGGTGCAACTGGTTGGCTGCTTTTTTCACCCATGTCCATTGTGGTGGAATTATCCCTAAGGCCTGGAGAGAGTGTAAAGTCATGGCCATCCTCAAGCCTGGCAAATCTGCTGATGATCCAGCTAGTTACCGACCCATCTCCCTCTTGTGCACATCGTACTAGCTGTTTGAGTGTCTCCTGCTTGCCAGGATTTCTCCATTGGTAGAACCTGATCTGTCCAGAGAGCAAGCTGGCTTTATACCTGGTAGAAGCTGCGCAGATCAAGTCCTTGCCCTCACTACCAATATAGAGGCTGACTTCCAACGTGCCCTGAAAACTGGGTGTTGCTCTCATCGATCTGTCATCAGCTTATGACACCGTGTGGAGACGTGGTCTGTCGCTGAAAGCTTCCAGAATCTTGTTGCCAAACCACCATGCTTGCCTTCTCATCCATCCTCAGCAACCGTAGATTTAGGGTCTCGCTTGGGAACCTGATCAGCTCTGTCAGGATCCTGAATGATGATTTCCCCCAGGGCTCTGTCCTAGCTCCCCTACTCATCAACATTTATGTGAGTGACATGCCAACTACCTCGTCCAGGAAGTTTGCATATGCAGATGACCTTGCCCTTGCCTACCAGGGAGTTGCACTTGAGGATAGCAGCAGAGTGCTAACCCAAGACTTGAAGGGGATGGAATAGTACTTCACCTTCTGGTGACTTCGTCCTTACCCATCTAAGACAACTGTCACTGCCTTTCACCTCAGCAATCGGAACGCCAATGCAAAGCTCCAAGTGTCCTTTTGCAGTAAGCCGGTGAAGAATGACGAATTCCACAAGTACCTCGGAGTCACCTTGGATCACACCCTCACCTATCGTGAACACCTGAAGAGGGTGGCTGATAAACTGATAACAAAGGGTCAACCTCATCAGGAAACTTCCAGGCAACAGCTGTGGATCCAATGCACACACCCTCCGTACCGCAAGCTTAGCCCTAGTCGACTCAACAGCTGCGTTTTGCTCAACAGCTTGGGCTGTTGAGCAAATAGCTGCCACACCAAACGAGTTGACACTGTCCTTAACAATGCGGGCCAATTAGTCAACACCTATCGCAGAAGGGAGAGGATGTTAAAAGATTGGTGCACCATCGAGGTTAACCCTGACCTTCCCATCCACGCTGACTTGAACAATCTGCCCAACATGCACCTGAGGTCCCGCAAACCCCTCTGGTCTTCCGTTAAATCCCTGGAAGTCTTTGACTCCAAGACTGAGTGGCGCAGAGCCTGGAAAGATGCCAACACCAACAATGCAGAGGTCATCACACAGTGAAACCACCGGGTCATCCCACAGTGAAACCACCGGGTTTAGACCTGCATCAGAAGCGATGGCTAACCCTGAACAGAATCCGCACCCTCCATGCAAGAACAGCCCAGCACCTGCATAAGTGGGGATGACAGACAGCCCTGCTTGCGACTGCGGACATCCAGACCAGACTATCCCACACACCGTGAATGGCTGCACACTGAGGCTTTTCCCTGGGGGCATCAAAGCCATCCACTCAGTAACTGATGCTGTCCTGGCCTGGATGTCTACCCTTGATCTACCCTTGATCTACAACTTACGTTGTGCATGCCATACCTCTGGAGATCTACCTCATTGGAGACCCTCAGACAATCTTTGATTGAACTTTACTGGCTTTATCTTGCACTAATCACTATTCACATTATTCTCGTTACTACGTTTCTGTGAATGGCTCGATTGTAATCATGTATTGCCTTTCTGGTTAGCACACAACTAAAGCTTTTCACTGTACCTCGGTGCCTGTGACAATAAACAAAACTAAACTAAACCAAGCCTTCAATACTATCCAACATTTCTTCCCTAAGCACACGGATCCCAAGGCTAAATATAGTGCCTGAACTCCCATTTACTATCCATAATGAGAATAAGAACAAGAGGCATGAATTTAATCTAAGAGTCTATAGGCATGTAAATTCTTCCCCAATACTTGATGCCTGGATGTAAAGGTTGTGAATTCAATTCTCACTACACAACGATGCTCACAAACCCAGTCCAAACTGGAAGGATTGGGCATGATGGATGAGATTTTGAACCAAGGCCTCATTGGCTTTCTCAGGTGGAGAGTGGAGATCCTTTGACGTTATTTTTAAGAGGAGAAATTTCCTTTTTTTTGGCCAGTACTATTCCTTCCACTAAGCCGCAGATGAACTTGTCATCATCATACTGTGGGAACATATGGTACAAGTTGCTCTTCATATTTCCTACATTCCAAAAATGATTGCAGTTAAAAAACACCTCATTTGGTTCTGAAGAGTTTTTTTTTTGACTGATGTTGAATAAATGAAATTCTTTTTAACCTAATCCTTTTGACTAAGAATGATGGTTAGGTAATTAAAACAGCATTTTGCTAAACTCCCGTTGTATAACTGCCCCTCCTGCATATTGTAGGGGTCAGGACAATCAGAGTAGTCTTATATCTTACCAAGGATCCGGGCGCAATTTTAATTGGAAATTGCTGGATGCAACTGTGAAGATTGGGAGCAATTAATACCACCCATAAAAAAGCCTCCAGCATTTTTTTACTTTAAATTGTTTTAATTACTTGCTGTTAATTTAACAATCTCTATCGTCCTTTGATTTTCCATACCAAAAACTTTGGGGCAGATGAATTTGCGTTCCCATTGCAAGATCCTTGTCAACTACCCCATCCCAACCACGCCTTGTATGGAACCTAGTTCCTGGTTGAACCTCACTTCTTGCCTTTTGAGTTGGGAATGTGGCTGCTGACAAGACCCAGAATTGAAAACTGTTGGTAATGAAGACTTTCATAAGCTACTCATGACTAATGCAGTCTTCATCACTCAAGGGATGAAAATGGTATCCATAGTTACCCACTGATTACCTTCTGTTTATTTTCACATGTGTGAAATCCCACTCTGCTGCGGCAAGTGAAATTACCCATCACATCCATGGATTAAAAATAACCCTCCCTGTAAACCTGGAAATATCTGCAGTCTAAAAATATTTGCATTCTATTCTCGAGCACCAGATTCCTTGGTAAATATTTCTATGTGTGAAAATCCTTAGCAGCTTGTTGTTTGCTCATTGAGAACCCATCCCAAATGTTCTGAGGCGCCAGTTAACTCCGCTCAGCATGCAGAATCCATGGCCCATTTATCCCACGGCACCTCTGCTCCTGGAGCGCCTCGATCATTCAGAAGACTAATTCTTTCTCCCTGTGAATACATGGGTTTTGCTCAGGGTGT
>CM069131.1:167652161-167714859 GCA_035221665.1 Okamejei kenojei
GGTCATAAGGTCATAAGTGATAGGAGCCGAATTAAGCCATTCAATTCTACTCAGCCATTGAAGCATGTCTGATCTATCTCTCCTAACTCCATTCTCCTGCCGTCCCCATATCCCCTGACACCCGTACTAATCAAGAATCTATCTATCTCTGCCTTTAAAGTATCCATTGACGGACTCCACAGCCTTCTGTGGCAAATAATTCCACAGATTCACCACTCTCTGACTAAAGAAATTCCTCCTCATCTACTTCTTAAAGGAACGTCCTTCAATTCTGAGGCTACGACCTCTAGTCCTAGATTCCCCCACTAGTGGAAACATCCTCTCCACATCCACTCTATCCATGCCTATCTATTCCTTTTCTCCAGAGACGCTGAGTTACTCCAGCATTTGGTGTCCATCTTAGGCCCAATGACATCGTCACAGCACGGCATCCATAATTAAGCTGCCAATATGGCACTGAAACCTCTGCCCATTTTAACAGCATCAATGTTGCACTTCTTTCACATCTTGTGTTTCACATCTTGCAAACAAATGTACTGGTTCGATACAAAAGCCCGTAACATGATCCACGTCAGTCGGGAAGGCCAAAGTTTCTCTTGCTATTCTGTACCGAGTTAACTAATCTCATGCTCTGTGGTGGAAGTGCTACATTTGGCCTTGAGTTTTTGGACTAAGCAGAAGAAAATGTAACTAAATTGTCCACCTTGGACGCATTCATGGGATCAGGTGCAAATAGTGAAAATTAAGCTTAAATGTTTGGCTAGGATCATCCGTCTTCATTTGTCCAGATTCAGAAACAAACAATGAATGAAATGCAAAATGCTGTCACCATTTGCTGAATTGTATCTCAGTCTGACTCACCAGCCATGAGATATAAGAAGAAACAACTGGGAAAGAGTCAAAGGCAAGATTTCATCATTCACTTTGGCTTACAGTCATAGAGCCATACAGCACAAAAACAGGCTCTTTGGTCTAACCATCCACGCCGACCAAGATGCTCCATCTTAGGTAACTCCCAGAGAGTTGTGAATCTGTGGAATGCTCTGCCACAGAAGGCAGTGGAGGCCAATTCACTGGATGTTTTCAAGAGAGTGTTAGATATAGCTCTTAGGGCTAACGGAATCAAAGAATATAGGGAGAAAGCAGGAACAGGGTACTGATTTTGGATGATCAGCCACGATCATATTAAGTAGCAGTGCTGGCTCAAAGGGCCAAATGGCCTACTCCTGCACCTATTTTCTATGCTTCTATGTTAAGCTAGTCCCATTTGCCAGCATTTGGTCCATATTCATGCAAGCACCTCCTCGACTAATACAGACTGCCTTCATGATTTCAAGGTTTCTTCTGAAGAATCCTTTTGTGGATGCACCTTTGGTGGTGTTAATTATTGTGAACACTCAAATGGAAAATACTGAGGATGCTGGAACTGAAGATGAACAGAAAAGGTGAAAACACTCCACAGGTTATACTGCACCTGCAGAAAAAGGTAACAGAATTAAAATCAAGTCAAGAGAGTCACGTTTTTAATATGCACCAGGAACAGAAAAATGAAATTCTTACTTGAAGCAGCATAATAGGAGTTTAAATACAATGCACATAAATAATGTATAATTAAACAAATCAATATATTGTATAAAGTATAAAGAATGTAAAAAGAATCTTAAGAAAGAAATTAGGAAGGCTAAAAGAAGATATGAGGTTGCTTTGGCAAGAAAGGTGAAAGTAAATCCAAAGGGTTTCTACAGCGATATTAATAACAAAAGGATAATGAGGGATAAAATTGGACCATTAGAGAGCCAGAATGGACAGCTATCTGCAGAGCCAAAAGAGATGGGGGAGATATTGAACAATTTCTTTTCTTCGGTATTCACCAAGGAGTATTGAACTCTGCTATGGAAACTATGAGATTCATAGAAGAGGAGGAAGTACTGACACTTTTGAAAAATATAAAAGTGGATAAGTCTCCAGGTCCTGACAGGATATTCCCTAGGACATTGAGGGAAGTTAGTGTAGAAATAGTAAGATTAAACGAGAACTTACCAAGTTCGAAGGTTGATCTTTATTTTATGAGGTCGCGGTGAGGGATTTTGTTCCGCCAGCACGCATGCGCGACATTCTTCAAAGCAGCGGTGTGGAATCACAGAATGCACCATGACTGGAAATAGTAAGATTAAGAACGTAGAACATACCAGTTGACATTATGATAGAGGGTGGGAGCGGAGGGCACGAAATCCCTCACCGCGACTCCTCATAAAATAAAGATCAACCTTCGAACTTGGTAAGTTCTCGTTTAATCTTACTATTTTACTTCGGAGTCACGTGAGTGACTTCGTGAAGATTTCAGAGCTCTGTGATTTCACGCCCTGGACATCGTCCATGTTATCACACTGCCGCAATTCTGATGGAGGAAGGTAATTAATGCATTCCAGACTGAACAGGCTGAAAAATAATGCACAGTTATTAACACAAATAATAACAAAGCAAAAGACCCCTAATTCGGGGACAAATCATTGACGGAGCGGCTCCCAGCACGACTTCCGCAAACGTTGCGGGGGCAACCAGCGGCTTATTGTAGAACCGCTGGAAGGTTGCTTCACTGGCCCAGCCCGCGGTGGCGAGGATGTGGTCCATGGGCACCTCCATGGACCTCGCCACTGATGTGGATGCAGCCCTGGTAGAGTGAGATTTTAAAATGTTAGTACCTATTCCTGCTGTACCCAACACCGCCCTGAGCCACCTTGCGATAGTCTGCACAGTCACCCGGTGATGTGGAGAGTTGTGGCTGATGAGGAGCCCCTGCTCCATCTTCCGGATGGTTCCTGTAGTGCGGATGTAGAGGCGGAGATGGGTGACTATGCAGAGGGTGGCATCAGTGTGGTACGCCCAAAACTCCCCCTATAGCCCACGATCCCCAGGTCTGTGCTGCTTCAATAGGTCCTGGACAAAGAAATTCACCTTTGCAGGGGTGGAGACCATGCCATCCAGCCGCAGCTTTTGTAATGCCTGGACTCGTTGAGCTGTAGGCAGTGCCATCAGCATCACCACTTTGAGGGTGAGCTTTTTGAGTGGTAACTCTGTCATAGGAGACCAGCTCCTCAGTAGGGTCAGAACGATCCCTACGTCCCAGGTGATGTTGTATCTGGGTCGTGGAGGGTTGGTGTTAAACACTCCCCTCATGAATTTAAACACCAGGTGGATGGAGCCTATACCGATGTCTAGGTATGAGGACAATGCACTCCTGGCGCTGTTGATGGCACTGGAGCTAAGGCCCGCATCGTAATGAAGGCCCGCTAGGAATTCCAGGGAATCAGGGATCGTAGCCGTTGTAGGTCATGTTGGTACGGGAGCAGAATGCCTCCCACTTCCTGACCTGGGTGAGGTACTGCCTCCCGGTTGATGCTCGGCATAACACTGAGATGAGGTCCATGGCTCTTGGTGATATGCCGGCCTTGATGAGCGGCCTCTTTAGAACCTGTAGGCCAACATGTTTAGGTGACCAAGGCACGGGTGACTGTCCCCCGTAATGGGGTTAGTAATCAATGTGGGATTTTTACCAAACTGAATCCACAGACGTTGCAAGATTTGGAGGGCCATCGGGTACCATGGCTGTGTAGGCCAGTCGGGTATGATCAAATGCCAGTTGCAGAATCCAGTTGAATTTTCTGCAATACCCGACTGATGAGGCAGAATGGGGGAAATACGTAGTAAACCCATTTCCCCCCAATGGAGAGAAAAAGCATCTACTGCTACTGCATCTGGATCGGGTTCCCAAGACACATAGAAACATAGAAACATAGAAATTAGGTGCAGGAGTAGGCCATTCAGCCCTTCGAGCCTGCACCGCCATTCAATATGATCATGGCTGATCATCCAACTCAGTATCCCGTACCTGCCTTCTCTCCATACCCTCTGATCCCCTTAGCCACAAGGGCCACATCCAACTCACTCTTAAATATAGCCAATGAACTGGCCTCAACTACCCTCTGTGGCAGAGAGTTCCAGAGACTCACCACTCTCTGTGTGAAGAAAGTCTTTCTCATCTCGGTCTTAAAGGATTTCCCCCTTATCCTTAAGCTGTGACCCCTTGTCCTGGACTTCCCCAACATCGGGAACAATCTTCCTGCATCTAGCCTGTCCAACCCCTTAAGAATTTTGTAAGTTTCTATAAGATCCCCTCTTAATCTCCTAAATTCCAGAGAGTATAAACCGAGTCTATCCAGTCTTTCTTCATAAGACAGTCCTGACATCCCAGGAATCAGTCTGGTGAACCTTCTCTGCACTCCCTCTATGGCAATAATGTCCTTCCTCAGATTTGGAGACCAAAACTGCACGCAATACTCCAGGTGTGGTCTCACCAAGACCCTGTACAACTGAAGTAGAACCTCCCTGCTCCTGTACGCAAATCCTTTTGCTATGAAAGCTAACATACCATTCGCTTTTTTCACTGCCTGCTGCACCTGCATGCCTACTTTCAATGACTGGTGTACCATGACACCCAGGTCTCGCTGCATCTCCCCTTTTCCCAATCGGCCACCATTTAAATAATAGTCCGCTTTCCTGTTTTTGCCACCAAAGTGGATAACCTCACATTTATCCACATTATACTGCATCTGCCAAACATTTGCCCACTCACCCAGCCTATCCAAGTCACCCTGCAGTCTCCTAGCATCCTCCTCACAGCGAACACTGCCCCCCGGCTTAGTGTCATCCGCAAACTTGGAGATATTGCCTTCAATTCCCTCATCCAGATCATTAATATATATTGTAAATAGCTGGGGTCCCAGCACTGAGCCCTGCGGTACCCCACTAGTTACTGCCTGCCATTGTGAAAAGGACCCGTTTACTCCTACTCTTTGCTTCCTGTTTGCCAGCCAGTTCTCTATCCACATCAATACTGAACCCCTAATACCGTATGCTTTAAGTTTGTATACTAATCTCTTATGTGGGACCTTGTCGAAAGCCTTCTGGAAGTCCAGATATACCACATCCACTGGTTCTCCCTTATCCACGCTACTAGTTACATCCTCGAAAAATTCCACAAGATTCGTCAGACATGATTTACCTTTTGTAAATCCATGCTGACTTTGTCCAATGATTTCACCACTTTCCAAATGTGCTGCTATCCCATCTTTAATAACTGACTCTAGCAGTTTCCCCACTACCGATGTTAGACTAACTGGTCTGTAATTCCCCGTTTTCTCTCTCCCTCCCTTCTTAAAAAGAGGGGTTACATTTGCTACCCGCCAATCCTCAGGAACTACTCCAGAATCTAAAGAGTTTTGAAAGATTATCACTAATGCATCCACTATTTCCTGAGCTACTTCCTTAAGTACTCTGGGATGCAGCCTATCTGGCCCTGGGGATTTATCGGCCTTTAATCTATTCAATTTACCCAACACCACTTCCCGACTGACCTGGATTTCACTCAATTCCTCCTTTGACCCACAGTCCCCTGCTATTTCAGGCAGATTATTTATGTCTTCCTTAGTGAAGACGGAACCAAAGTAGTTATTCAATTGGTCCGCCATATCCTTGTTCCCCATGATCAACTCACCTGTTTCTGACTGCAAGGGACCTACATTTGTTTTAACTAACCTCTTTCTCTTCACATATCTATAAAAACTTTTGCAGTCAGTTTTTATGTTCCCTGCCAGTTTTCTTTCATAATCTATTTTTCCTTTCCTAATTAAGCCCTTTGTCCTCCTCTGCTGGTCTCTGAATTTCTCCCAGTCCTCTGGTATGCTGCTTTTTCTGGCTACTTTGTACGCATCATCCTTTGCTTTGATACTATCCCTGATTTCCCTTGTTATCCACGGATGCACTACCTTCCCCGATTTATTCTTTTGCCAAACTGGGATGAACAATTTTTGTAGTTCATCCATGCAGTCTTTAAATGTCTTCCATTGTATATCCACCGTCAACCCTTTTAGAATTAATTGCCAGTCAATCTTGGCCAATTCACGTCTCATACCCTCAAAGTTACCTTTCTTTAAGTTCAGAACCATTGTTTCTGAATTAACAATGTCACTCTCCATCCTAATGAAGAACTCAACCATATTATGGTCACTCTTGCCCAAGGGGGCACGTACAACAAGACGGCTAATTACCCCTTCCTCATTACTCAAAACCCAGTCTAAAATAGCCTGCTCTCTCGTTGGTTCCTCTACATGTTGATTTAGATAACTATCCCGCATACATTCCAAAAAATCCTCTTCCTCATCACCCCTGCCAATTTGATTAACCCAATCTATATGTAGATTAACCCAATCTATATGTACGTTGGTATCTGATGGTTCAACCTGGACGCAAAGAGGTCAATATCTGGCGTGCCAAAGTGAGCTATAATTTCAGCAAATTTGGGGGATTCAACATCTACTCGATGTTATCATTGAACACTCATGACCTGGTGTCCGTCACCGTATTGAACTTCCCTGGTAAATAGGTCGCTGTGATCCAAATATTTCTCTCAATGCACCAGTGCCAGATTGTATTTGCCAATTCGTCCCTAGCTAACAACCTGATACCACCCATATGAATGATATAAGCCACCACCGTTGTGTTATCTGTTTGGAGGCGGACATATAAGTGCCGTGAATAAGGACAGTAAGCCCGCAGTTCCTGGAAAACCCCTAACATCTCCAGATAATTTATCCCTGGTGTCTGGAGGAGGGGAGACTCGTGAGGGTCCCATCTGCCACCACAACTGGACATGGTGTCAGTTGTACCCCAACCTTGTGCGCTTGCATCAGTCTGTAGCACGACGGATGGGTTGCTAGCAATGATGGGTCTGTGACACTCACTAATAATGTCAATCCACTATTGTAGCTCAGCTCTAGCCGGATTTGGCAACCGTATTGGTCTATCAAAGTGCCCAGCATTTGCTTTTAATGCTGCTATCTTTACTCTTTGTAAATTTTTGTAATGTAACGGTCCGAATTGCGCAGCTGAGAACGTAGCTACCAGGTTCCCAATTTATTTTGCCGTTTGTCGGATAGTCGGTACCCTGGCGCAAGCAAGGCTGTAGCACGCTTCTTTTATGTCTAAAGCTTTGTTGGTCGGGATAGTGATCATCAGTAAGTTTGTGTCAATGGTGAACCCAGGTAATCCATAACTTGAGAGGGGTTCAGGGTGGATTTGTCTGGATGGGTTACAAACCTTAACGTCTCGAATAAAGATTTGGTCGCTGGAACGGCCAGCGTAGCCAGTTAGAGGGTCAGTCCCACGCTAAGGATATCGTCTAAATACGCCATGATGATAGAATTGTGTTATTGGATGAGTGCCAATATGGTTTTTACTAATTTGGTAAATAGTCTGGGGCTGTGGGTAACCCATTGGGTAAGGCTTTGTATTGCCACAACTGTCCCTTCCAGACAAAGTTCAGGAACTTCCTGTGAGATTCTGTGATGGGGACTGTATAGTATGCATCTTTTAAATTGATGCAAGCCATAAAGCACCCCGGAGAGGCAGCTGCTTAGCTGTTTCGAAGGTAACCATGTGAAGATGGGTATATGGTACAAAAGTGTTCAACAGGGATAGGTCTATGATAATCCGACCCCCCATCTTTTTTGTTTTTTGTAAAGATGTTAGACACAAACTCAAGGGGTTCGTGTGTCGTTTTGCCAATCACCCCTTTTGCTACTAGCCGTAAGATTTCAGCACGTCCCTCCTTTATCTCAGTCTGAGAGAGCGTAAAAATGCGCCGAGGTTCATGCTGTGTTGGGGGGATGTTTACCATCAATAATGCTATGACGGAACCGTGAACACCTTGTAGAATAAACGTGGCTATAGTGATTGCACCCCAAACACCACAAAATGCTCGCAACCGACCCCCGACTTGTGCGGGTAGAAGTGCTACTGCCTTAGAGGAACCAGACCCCCTTACCTCCATGGTTAACGGTGGTCTTGGCGTATGGCGTTTTGGGGGAACGTTGCGGTGGTGTCGTGGCGGTGGCCCCATCGTCTGATATGGGTGAACTTTAGCCGGTGGAGGTTTCATAAGGCCCACGGTCTTGGCCTCCTCGTCGGGTTTTGTGACTTGCTTGGAGAGATCTTCCCCAAACAGCTGATCAGGTGGTGGAGTGGTGGAGGGACGGCACAACCCTGCACATTACAGGTTGAGTGTCGGCCGGATGGAGCTCTTACGAAGGCAGTTAATTTTGAACTGCGCATTGCAGAGAAGTGCCAGGGCATCCTGTGGCTCGCTGGGCACATCATCCCCATCGAGGGTGCAGGCAAATGCTGTAATACCCGTCGATAGAAGTTTGAGGATGCGTTGTAGGCAGACGTCCTGCATCTTGGTGGTAGTATTCCTCAAATTCCCCAAATGTGAGCAATCCCCGTGGGCACACTTAAAGTGATGCAGTTGTCGTGCAGTTTGAATGCGTCCATGGTGTCAGTGACTACCCAGGGATTGGTGAGTGGTCCAGATAGTCAATGGTTCCCGCCAGTTTGGGGTGCAGCGGCTCCCCATTGTGGGTAGCTGAGGCAATTTTCCCCACGACATCCAGCAGGTCCGCACCTAGGACTGGCTCTCCGGCCTCCGGCATCCCTGGTTCGTCATCATAGTAAGCATCCAGCAACTTCTGGTACGTCTGGCTGGAGAAGACGATATGTTGGGCGGTCTCCTGGCATGGCTTGTGGAGGCCCGAGACTCCAGTTCATCCCGGTCCATATCCCGTTGGACTAGTTGCTCCACCAAGAGCTCCAACCTGGCAATGCGCCCGTCCCCGCTACTCGCGGCGGACAAGCCGACTTCCCCAGGCTCTGCAATTTCTCTGGGGCTTCTACCTGCGGACCACACCTCCATAAGATGCAGACTAGGGTCCGAAGGCAGGTTGTCGTGGGCTACCGCTCCTGCAGGCCCATACGACTCCCATACGAACTTCCCGCTAGTCGGCCTTCGAGCAGACTGTGGCGGTCCACCTGCCTGGTAGGAAGGCAGTGGAGATGAGTCGGCGCCGGTCCCCGGTACCTGGCTCCCCGAAGTCCGTGCAGGCTTACCTCCACTATCGCCCAATCTTCTGCGTGGAGGTGCATGGTCGGCAGCTGCCAGAGCTAAGCTAACCGACCGTCTACTGCTGCCACCGGCGCCCTTGACCGCAGCCTGATGAGGTGTTATGCCGGCAGCACCTGCTCCTGCAGGGCTGCTCGATGCAGCAGTAGCTCTGCCAGACTGCCCTACGGCAGATATCCCCGGCGGCTGTACGTGGCGTGCTGCGGCTGCGGGGCTCCCCTGTAGCGCAGCCGTTCCCGGCCCGGCCCCCGTGGATCCATAGCAACACGGGGTGATGCCGCTGTCGGGGGCGAGGCACTCTTCCACGTACCAGGTTTCTCCCCGCGCTTCCTGGGGGCTGGGGGCACTTAGTCTGGGGCTGGCATTCCCAGCTCCCGTGTGGACATCCAGTCAGGAGATAAGTCGGGCGCTGGTATAACTGAAGTGCCCGACTTCCGCACATTTACCCCCGGCCGGCCGGATGCTGCCGGCGGGTCTCGCAGCTCCGGGGAAAGTGGTCGGTGACCCGCGGCTCTTGGGAAGTCTGCCTTCCCTCCCGTTCCTTCCATCCTGCAACCAACAAAAGGTTAGTATTCTTACCTTTGCCGGTCTTGTTGAAGGAGCTGGTGGAGAGAGCGCACTCCCCCCCCCAGCTTGTCGATGCAGATGCGCGTGACGATATGTCGCGCATGCGTGCTGGAGGGGTCTTCACGAAGTCACTCACGTGACTCCGAAGTAAAATAGCAGGAGCTATGACAGAAATATTTCAAATGTCATTAGAAACGGGAATATTGCCGGAGGATTGGCGTACTGCGCATGTTGTTCCATTGTTTAAAAAGGGTTCAAAGAATAAACCTAGCAATTATAGACCTGTTAGTTTGACGCCAGTGGTGGGCAAATTAATGGAAAGGATACTTACAGATAATATATATAAGCATCTGGATAAACAGGGTCTGATCAGGAAGAGTCAACATGGATTTGTGCCTGGAAGGTCATGTTTGACAAACCTTCTTGAATTTTTTGAAGCGGTTACTAGGGAAATTGATGAGGGTAAAGAAGTGGATGTTGTCTATATGGATTTCAGTAAGGCCTTTGACAAGGTTCCCCATGGAAGGTTGGTTAAGAAGGTTCAATCTTTGGGTGTTAATGGCGGAGTAACAATATGGATTCAACAGTGGCTGAATGGGAGATGCCAGAGAGTAATGGTGGATGGCTGTTTGTCAGGTTGGAAGCCAGTGACCAGTGGGGTGCCTCAGGGATCTGTGTTGGGTCCACTGTTGTTTGTCATGTACATCAATGATCTGGATGATGGGGTGGAAAATTGGATAAGTGAGTATGCAGATGATACTAAGATAGGTGGTGTTGTGGATAATGAAGTAGATTTTCAAAATCTACAGAGTGATTTGGGCCATTTGTAAAAGTGGGCTGAAAGTTGGCAGATGGTGTTTAATGCTGATAAGTGTGAAGTGCTACATCTTGGCAGGACAAATCAAAATAGGACGTACATGGTAAATGGTAGGGAATTGAGGAATGCTGTGGAACAGAGAGATCTAGGAATAACTGTACATAGTTCCCTGAAGGTGGATTCGCATGTATTTAGGGTGGTGAAGAAAGCCTTTGGTGTGCTGGCCTTTATAAATCAGAGCATTGAATATAGGAGTAGGGAAGTAATGTTAAAATTGTACAAGGCATTGGTAAGACCAATTCTGGAGTATGGTGTACAATTTTGGTCGCCTAATTATAGGAATGATGTCAACAAAATAGAGAGAGTACAGAGGAGATTTACTAGAATGTTGCCTGGGTTCCAGCAACTATGTTACAGAGAAAGGTTGAACAAGTTAGGTCTTTATTCTTTGGAGCGCAGAAGGTTAAGGGGGGACTTGATTGAGGTCTTTAAAATGATGAAAGGGATAGACAGAGTTGACGTGGATAAGCTTTTCCCATTGAGGGTAGGGAAGATTCAAACAAGAGGGCATGACATGAGAATTAAGGGACAGAAGTTTAGGGGTAACGTGAGGGGGAACTTCTTTACTCAGAGGGTGGTGGCTGTGTGGAATGAGCTTCCAGCAAAAGTGGTGGAGGCAAGATCGATTTTAACCTTTAAAAGTAAAGTGGATAGGTATATGGACGGGAAGGGAATGGAGGGGTATGGTCTGAGTGCAGGTAGATGGGACTAGGGGAAAACAAATGGTCGGCACAGACTGGAAGGGCCGTGAGGGCCTGTTTCCGTGCTGTAATTATTATATGGTTATATGGTTATTAATACAGTGCAGAAAAACTCATAGACCTTAGTGCAACCAAAGACAGTCCATAGAAGTTCATAGTTGAGGTTAGTGCGGTGTGGTGTTCAAGTCCCAGATAGTTGTTCGGAAGAAGTTCGGTTTAGGTTTAGTATTGTCACGTACCGATCGATGCACAGTGAAAAGCTTTATTTAGCATGCGATCTAATCAGATCCAAACAGATCAGATAATACATAAATAAAATTAAATACTCAAATACGATCAAGTCAAACTCAGCTATAATAGGTAGAGCAAAGGGGAAGATACAGAGTGGAGAATATGGCTCTCAGCATTGCAAGGCACCAGTTCCTTAGACCAATGCCCACAAAGGGGTACAGGTGAATCGGACTGTACCCTAGTTCATGATAAGACCGTTCCCAGGCCTAATAACTGATTTTGAAAAAGAATTTCACTGTGTTAGCACTTTGCACGAGTGACAATAAAAGTGCCACAGAACTGAGGGGAAGCAGCTTTTCCTCAGTCTGGTGGCGCATGCTATTCTTGAACCTGGAAGTCAGATGATGATTTTCACATAAAATGACCATACTCCATTCCCGGCCGCTCTAAATAACGGATTAGATCCCAAGTGAAGACCTGGAATTTACACTAAATTCACAACCAGATCCCCACAATAGTGTGCAACAAATAATATCATGTGACAGGAGTAGAATTAGGCCATTCGGACTTCCGGTGGCGCTATGGAGGGCTAAGGAGTAACGCAAACCAGCTCCATGAAAAAACGCTGAAAAATCGGGGAGAAAACGACCTACCTGCTGCCTGCTGCTTCTGTACCGGCTGCCGTGAGTGGCGTCATCAGGCGCGTGACTTATCGTGTCTATGCATTGCAGCCCCCTCCCCCCCCCCCCCCCCCCCCCCCCCCCCCCGGATAAACTGAAAACTCGTGCTGTTGCTAGGCAGAAAACGGTGGAACAAGAAAAAGGCTCGACTGAAGCCTCGGGCTCAGGTAGGACGTCATCCCAAGAAGATGTGACGAAAAAAACGACGAAAAACCCAGAAGGTGAAGAACTCAAAACTTTTATTGCATGTGAAATTGCTGGTTTAAAGGAAGAAATAAAGCTGATGAATGTTGGTGAAGAAATAAAAAAAATCAAGGAGGAAATGATGGACTTAGAGCTTGAAATTAATACCAACATTAATACCACAACTAAGAATACATCGGATGAGTTGAAGAAAGAAATCGCAGAAATAATGATTGGAATGGCAAAGGAGACGAATGATAAAATCAAAAATGTGAAAACTGACTTTGAAGAAAGGCTGAATCCTGTGGAACAGGCACTGAACCAGCAGACGACTGTTATAAAAGACCTTGAACAACTAGCCGAAACAAGTGCTCAGACTACAGCAAAGCTTATTACTGAAAATCAACATCGAACTGAATTACTGGGCAAAATAACCGAGAAATGGACTGAATTGGAAGGTCGCCAGAGAAGACAGAACCTAAGAATTGCAGGTATTGCAGAAGGGGAAGAGAAAGATCAAGATCCCTGAGAATTCACTTGCAAATTTACTGTAAACATTTTTATCTCTGGATCAAAAGCCTTTACTAGCCTGAGCACATAGAGCGATGAGATGCCAGACAAGATCAAACGCTCCCCCAAGACAAATGATAATAAAAGTACAGTACGACCACATCTTGGAGGAGATAATGCAAAAAACATCAAGAAACAGAAGTCTTGTATTTGAAGGACACAGGATCAGTATTTATCGAGATTACCCAGCAGAGGTCTCCAGGAAACGAAAAGCATTTAATGAGACCAAAAGTATCCTGAGGGAAGTGGATAATTTGAAATATGGTCTGAGCTATCCAGCCACCCTAAGAGTCACGTACATCAAGAAGGAACATCTTTTCACCAATCTTGTGGAAGCATTGGACTTTGCTCAGAAGATTAAGGCTTGAGAGGATGCTTGATCCCTCATCATTGAATAAACTGACTTTGCAGGACTGGATGGAATTGAAGTGGTGACTAAGGCAGCTGGAGAAAGACGTGGATTGGAAACTCTCCCATGGATACTAATAATTAGTATAACAGCACTACTAATACAAATAACTAGTAAATACTACAATTATACCGTGGTACCTTTACTAATCAGAATTAATAATTATCACTAATGACCAATGTTTACTTATAATGGAATGATTAGAGTCAAATATAGAGTTTGATTTAATTTGTCCTCTTTGGAAACCTTCTTTCTTTTTTACTAGTAATTTTCATTTTTATTTTATTTTTTCCTTTCTTTTCGGTTTTTTAAATTTTATTTTTTAATTAGATGTTCAAACAAGTTTTAAATATTTGTATCCTCACGTTTCCGATTATTGGAATCCGAATATTTTAAAATTTAATACCCCCGGTAAAATATTGCTATGGAATAAAAATTCCAAGAAATAAAGGGGCTGGTTAAGTTCGTAACATCAACTACGGAAGTCGGTAGATGGTTAACCATGCTAGTATGGCTAGCACTAACTACACTAATAATAGATGTAGTTTTTTCCTTCTTTGTGCACAATACTAATTTCTTAATCTATCCTCTTTTCTATTATAAACTATTATTATTATTTTCAGTTTGAATGGAGTTACAAATTGGATCAAAGGTGATATACACGTGAGAGACATTCAAGGGTCTTAAAATTCGTCTATTCGGAGTTCGGGTGTAAGGTCAGGTCTGTCGAACTGAACCATTGGCTCTATTATAGACCCCCATAGACAAAAGATGCAAGATTTAAAAATGAATACGGGGAATGAACGAATAACGTGTTGTAGCTGGAACGTTAAAGGTATTAATGAACTAATCAAGAGAGGTAAAGTATTAGCACATTTAAAAGCAATTAAAGCTGATGTGATTTTCATTCAAGAAACACATTTAAAAAAAGATGCCGAGCATAGGCTGAAAGCTAAATGGATAGATAAAACGTATCATTCTTCTTTTACACACAAATCAAGAGGCTTAGCAATATTATTTCGTAAAGGCACTTTATTCAAACATACAACTATAACTGATAATGATGGCAGATACATTATTGTAATAGGAGAATTAAATGCACAAAAAATGATTCTTGTCAATGTATATGGACCAAACTTTGATAGTCCACTGTTTTTTAAGAAAATATTTAACAACATCCCGGAAATAACACAACATAACTTAATAATTGGAGGAGATTTAAATTGTATATTAGATTCCTATTTAGACAGATTCACAAGACAAAGGAAAACCAAATCCCATTCCAGTGACTTATTAAATGCATATATGGATACTAGTAATATTAAAGATGTTTGGAGAGTAGAAAACCCAACTGGACAAGAATATTCATTTTATTCACCTGTACATAAAACCTATTCAAGAATAGATTATTTTTTGGTTGACGCTAAACTTATCTCACTTACTTACAATTCAAAATACCATAATATTATAATCTCAGATCACGCACCTTTAACATTTATGATTAAAATAAATGGTAAAACGGAAAAACGGGGACAATGGAGATTTAATCCACAAATTTTAAAAAACAAAGCAACACAGGAATATATTATAGAACAGATCAAGATTTTCTTTGAAATAAATGATAAACCGGAAATATCCTCTTCCCTATTATGGGAAACTTTTAAAGCATATGCCCGTGGAATTATGATTTCTTCTCAAGCATTTTATAATAAAAAGAATCGGAGGGAACAACAGGAATTGGAAAAGGAGATTAAACAATTAGACACAGAGAACGCTGCTAATCCATCCATAACAACACATAATAAAATCACTGCACTGTAATATAAATTAAATAAAATATACTCAGATCAAATTGTAAAACTCTACCAATACACTAAACAATTACAATATGAATTTGGAGATAAACCTCAAAAATTATTGGCTCGTCAATTAAGAAAGATGGAGGGAGAAAAAATAATCCAAAAAAATCATATAATGACGACCCATTAGTACAACCTATATTATAGAAAATTATATTCAGCTAAAACGACAGAAAACAAGAGGAATAGAAGCATTTTTAAAAAAATGTAATCTGAATGGGTTGGATTCACAAAATAGAGAATCATTAAATGCTGAAATTTCAGTAAAAGAAATCGAAGAATCTATCAGATCATTAAAAAAACGTAAAACACCGGGACCAGATGGTATTGGCTCGGAATTGTATAAAACATTTTATGATCTGATTGCACCACGTCTGAAGACATTCTATGATTACATTTATACTCACCAGAAACTACCAGAAATGTTAAATGAATCTATTGTAACACTTATACCTAAAATAGACAAAGACCTGGATGACCCAGGATCATATAGAGCTATAGCTCTTTTAAATACTGATCAAAAGATACTAACCAAAATATTAGCACAAAGACTAAGTACAGTTATTAATAAATTAATTCACCCCGATCAAACAGGATTTATACCAAAACGATATTCCTCATATAACTTGAGACGATTATACAATATTATATATTCAAAAAGAGATATTAATAAAGACCTAGTAATTATCTCGTTAGATGCGGAGAAAGGGGTTGGACAGGCTAGATGCAGGAAGATTGTTCCCGATGTTGGGGAAGTCCAGGACAAGGGGTCACAGTTTAAGGATAAGGGGGAAGTCTTTTAGGACTGAGATGAGAAAATCGTTTTTCACACAGAGAGTGGTGAATCTGTGGAATTCTCTGCCATAGAAGGTAGTTGAGGCCAGTTCGTTGGCCATATTTAAGAGGGAGTTGGATGTGGCCCTTGTGGCTGAAGGGATCAGGGGGTATGGAGAGAAGGCAGGTACAGGATACTGAGTTGGATGATCAGCCATGATCATATTGAATGGCGGTGCAGGCTCGAAGGGCCGAATGGCCTGCTCCTGCACCTAATTTCTATGTTTCTATGTTTCTATGAAAGCCTTTGACCAGGTGGAATGGTCTTATTTGTTTTCGGTTATGGAAACTTTTAAGTTGGGAGAGAAGTTTATTACTTGGGTTAAATTATTATACACTAATCCAACAGCCAGAATAATAACAAATCAAATGCTATCAACTAAATTTAATCTATTCCGAGGCTGCAGACAAGGTTGTCCTCTATCCCCACTACTGTTTGCACTTGCAATAGAACCTTTAGCACAATGGGTGAGATTACATCCTGAAATATATGGATATGACACCAGAGATACTGAAAATAAAATTTCTTTATATGCGGATGATGTATTACTTTATATTACAAAGCCGGAAATTAGTATCCCAAATTTACTAAAATTAATATCTGAATTTGGATTATTTTCAAGATATAGTATTAATTGGAATAAAAGTGAACTTATGACAATAATGGTAAATAACTTACATATACTACAATAATTTCCTTTTAAAATAGCAAACGAAAAAATCAAATATCTTGGAATTCATGTAACAAATAGATTTGACTCTTTATTTAAATCCAATTTTCTACTTTTAATGAATAAATTAAATAAGAACATTTTATAAACATTACCTATCTCAATGCTAGGTAGAATTAATGCAATAAAAATGATTTTTCTCCCGCAATTACTATATCTTTTCCAATTGATTCCGATATATCTTCCTAAAAATTGTCTTAAGATGGTTGATTCTATAGTCACCAACTTTATCTGGGGTTATAAGAGCCATAGAATAAACAAAAAACAATTATGTAAACCAAAAATAAATGGACATCTAGCACTACCAAACTTTATGTTTTATTACTGGCCAGTTAATATTAAAAATATGAATTTTTGGTTTGTAGAGACAGATAAACAACCAACCTGGTTAAAAATGGAAAAAGAAGATTGTTCACCTTTTGAAATTTGATTTTATTCGCCAATATTAAAATAGGTAAGAAAACCTATAGTGAAAACCTTATAATTGAAAGTGGAATACGTATCTGGAAACAAATAAAGAAAACACTAAAATTGGAATGTATACCACTAGCCCTTACCATTGTAAATAATGTTACATTTAAACCCTCAATGATGGACAAAGGTTTTTTACAATGGAAAAACTATGGAATTAATAAGATGGGAGATCTCTACAGGGAAAATTCTTTTCTTTCATTTCAAGAATTACAACAAATTTATGGATTACATTCAAAAGATTACTTTAGATATCTACAAATTAGAGACTATGTAAAAGCAAATACACAGGAAATTAGAAATAGAAAGACAGAAATTTTAGATGAATGCCTAAATAAACACCCGGACACAGAAAAATTGATATCATATATTTATAATATTTTACTGGAAAACGATGTCCCAATGACAGAAATATATAGGCAATCATGGGAAAACGAATTAGGTCAAATCATTAGACCTGAAATATGGGATGAAAGTCTACAACATATACACCACTGCTCGTTAAATGCTAGACACTCTCTTATACAATTTAAAATATTACATAGACTACATTATTCAAAATCCAAATTATATAGTATTTTTTCAAATGTATCTGCCATATGTGATAAATGTCAGCACTTAGAAGCTAACTTAACGCACTCATTTACAAATTGTGTAAAAATTACTAAATTTTGGACAGAGATATTTAAGATAATTTCAAATGTTGTTAATATGAATCTGATCCCTGACTCAAAGTTAATAATACTGGGAATATTAGAAACAGATCAATTAGAGAACCATTAGACCATTAGAGAACCAGAATGGACAGCTATCTGCAGAGCCAAAAGAGATGGGGGAGATATTGAACAATTTCTTTTCTTCGGTATTCACCAAGGAGAAGGATATTGAACTCTGTGAGTTAAGGGGAAAAAGTAGAGTAGCTATGGAAACTATGAGATTCAAAGAGGAGGAAGTACTGACACTTTTGAAAAATATAAAAGTGGATAAGTCTCCAGGTCCTGACAGGATATTCCCTAGGACACTGAGGGAAGTTAGTGTAGAAATAGCAGGAGCTATGACAGAAATATTTCAAATGTCATTAGAAACGGGAATAGTGCCGGAGGATTGGCGTACTGCGCATGTTGTTCCATTGTTTAAAAAGGATTCAAAGAATAAACCTAGCAATTATAGACCCATTAGTTTGACGTCAGTGGTGGGCAAATTAATGGAAAGGATACTTAGAGATAATATATATAAGCATCTGGATAAACAGGGTCTGATCAGGAACAGTCAACATGGATTTGTGCCTGGAAGGTCATGTTTGACAAACCTCCTTGAATTTTTTGAAGCGGTAACTAGGGAAATTGATGAGGGTAAAGCAGTGGATGTTGTCTATATGGATTTCAGTAAGGCCTTTGACAAGGTTCCCCATGGAATGTTGGTTAAGAAGGTTCAATCTTTGGGTGTTAATGGCGGAGTAGCAAGATGGATTCAACAGTGGCTGAATAGGAGATGTCAGAGAGTAATGGTGGATGGCTGTTTGTCAGGTTGGAAGCCGGTGACCAGTGGGGTGCCTCAGGGATCTGTGTTGGGTCCACTGTTGTTTGTCATGTACATCAATGATCTGGATGATGGGGTGGAAAATTGGATAAGTAAGTATGCAGATGATACTAAGATAGGTGGTGTTGTGGATAATGAAGTAGATTTTCAAAGTCTACAGAGAGATTTGGGCCATTTGGAAAAGTGGGCTGAAAGATGGCAGATGGAGTTTAATGCTGTTAAGTGTGAAGTGCTACATCTTGGCAGGACAAATCAAAATAGGAAGTACATGGTAAATGGTAGGGAATTGAGGAATGCTGTGGAACAGAGGGATCTAGGAATAACTGTGCATAGTTCCCTGAAGGTGGAATCACATGTAGATAGGGTGGTAAAGAAAGCCTTTGGTGTGCTGGCCTTTATAAATCAGAGCATTGAATATAGGAGTAGGGAAGTAATGTTAAAATTATACAAGGCATTTGTAAGACCAATTCTGGATTATGGTGTACAATTTTGGTTGCCTAGTTATAGGAAGGATGTCAACAAAATAGAGAGAGTACAGAGGAGATTTACTAGAATGTTGCCAGGGTTCCAGCAACTATGTTACAGAGAAAGGTTGAACAAGTTAGGTCTTTATTCTTTGGAGCGCAGAAGGTTAAGGGGGGACTTGATTGAGGTCTTTAAAATGATGAAAGGGATAGACAGAGTTGACGTGGATACGTTTTTCCCATTGAGGGTAGGGAAGATTCAAACAAGAGGGCATGACATGAGAATTAAGGGACAGAAGTTTCGGGGGGACGTGAGGGGGAACTTCTTTACTCAGAGGGTGGTGGCTGTGTGGAATGAGCTTCCAGCAGAAGTGGTGGAGGCAGGATCGATTTTAACATTTAAGACTAAAGTGGATAGGTATATGGACGTGAAGGGAATGGAGGGGTATGGTCTGAGTGCAGGTAGATGGGACTAGGGGAAAACAAATGGTCGGCACGGACTGGAAGGGCCGAGAGGGCCTGTTTCCGTGCTGTAATTGTTATATGGTTATATGGTTAATAACAATGAATCAAAGAATTTTTATTGATTACAGTTTAATAATTGGGAAAAAATTAATATTGAAATTCTGGAAAGGTCCTACATCCCCCATAATCAAAATGTGGATTACAGGAATGTCAGAGACACTTCATCTGGAAAGATTAAGGCTTGTCCTATTGGACGTTGGATCTTTTCAGAGGAATATGGTCTCCATTTATTGAATATCTAAAGGGTCAAAATGGCTCGGTACGAGAGCCTGACTGAAGACTGAATAATGGAATAGATGAAGAATCACATATAACAAATCATGGATATATCTCCAATGATGGATAACTTTTTTAATACACCATTCATTTCTTTATTTTTGATTTCCTACTCTTACTTTATTTTTTTCTATTTTTTCTTACCTGCAAAAAAATAAGTATAGAAATATATAAGACATAATTGTTAATATTAATAATATTACAAATGTATGTAAGAAGTATATTCTATTAATATGTACTTACGTCTAATAAAAATATTTAATAAAAAAAAAGAATTAGGCCATTCGGCCCATCAAGTCTACTCCACCATTCAATCATGGCTGATGTACCTCTCCCTCCTAAACCCATTCTCCTGCTTTCTCCCCATAACCCCTGCTGTATGAACTGAGCAGGATATGCTGGAGAAATTTAGCAGGTCGAGATCTACTGGGAAGAAAGGGACTGTTGACGTTTCAGGTCAACACCCTGTATCAGGATGGAGAATACTAACCAGTCCACAGTCTTTAGTTGGCCAATTATTTCTCCAGATAAAGGAACTGGTACTCTGAGGATGCAAGTACTTTTCTGCCCGGTCCACGTGCATGCATTTGAGTCAAGACCTGAATGGAATACTTCCTCATATTTACCTTGACCTTCCGACGCACTCCCTTTCTGAACATAATCTACGTCGACTGGCAGCTCAATAACAAGCTTTTATGCCTCATGTCTGAGCCTTGTGATGGTGCGAAGCATTTAATCATTAAACAAGATACAATCTGGCAGAAGCCACAGAGGAGGAGTGAGCTATTAACACATCAGCGATTAAAAAGGATTTCTTAAAATATTGAATGTTGGCAGGCCACCGGTAATCAGCAAATTAAATTATACACTTAATTTACCACCTTTGTTAAATATCTTTATTTCATCTGCCCAATGAGAGTCATAAAATTATGCAGCGTAGAAACAGGGTGCTCCATTCAAATTGTCCATGTCGACCAAGATGTCTACCTGAGTTAGTCCCATTTGCCGCATGTAGCCATGTCACATTAAATCATTCCTATCCATGTACCTATCTAAACATACTTTAAACATTGTAATTGTGTCCACTACCTCTAGTAGTTCGTTCCACATACCCACCACCTTCTGCATGAAAAAACTGCCCCTTGGGTCCCCTTTAAATGTTTCACTCTTTTCTTTACTTTAGGCTTTAGAGATACAGCACACAAATAGGCCCTTCAGCCCACCGAGTCCGTGCCGGCCAGTGATCACCCTGTAAACCAGCACTATCCTAAGCACTAGGGACAATTTTAAAACTCACGCAGTCGCAAAGAGAACGTACAAACACCACACAGAATGCACCCGTAGTCAGTATTGAACCCAGGTCTCTGGCGCTATACAGCAGCAATCCTACCACTGCGCCATTATGCCACCCAAACCTTAAATCTTTGACTTCTAGATTTAGACTCCCCTAACCAGGAAAACAGACTGTATATTCAACTCATCTATCCTCTTCATAATTTGATGTACCTCCTTGAGGTACATCTTGAGGTACCTCCTTGATGTACCTCCTTGAGGTACCTATGGTCCTAGACTCTCACAATAGTGGAAACGCCCTCTCCACATTTCCCTTCTTATGCTCCAAGGGAAAAAGACTCAGCCTCTCCAGTTTCTCCTTATTGTAAGTTCGTAAGTTTATAAGACATAGGAGGCAGAATTAGGCCATTCGCCCCAACGAATCTGCTCCACCATTCAATCATGGTTGATCTATCTTTTCCTCTCAACCCCATTCTCCTGCCTTCTCCCTGTAACCTTTGACACCCTTACTAATCAACAACCTATCAATCACGGTTTTAAAAATACCCAAAGACTTGGCCTCGACAGTGTCTGTGACAATGAATTCCACAGATTCACCACTCTCTGGCTAAATAAATTCCTCCTTATCGCCTTTCTAAAGGTAAGTCCTTTTATTCTGAGGTTGTACCCTCTGGTCCTAGACTCTCCCAATAGTGGAAATGTCCTCTCCACATTCACTCTATCCAAGCTTTTTATTATTCGGTAAGTTTCAATGAGGTCCCCCGTCATCCATCTAAATTCCAAAGGATTATTACACCAAGTGCTGTCTCACTAACAATTTGTAAATTAGTAACATGACATCCCTGCTCCTGTACTCAGTGTGCTGACTGATGAAATGCCAAACGCCTTTGTCAAACCTTGCACCCCTCTCTCTCCAACGCTCCCCCACCCATTGTGCTTGCTTCAAAGTCGTCGTTTGAGTCTCATTGTCTGTGACTCATTTTCACCTAGCCTACAGCTAACAATTGCATATCTTTCACTAATTTCTTCTATATCTCTCTACATCACCGTCTGTATCTCTTGTTTCCCTTTCCCCTGAGCCTCGACCCGAAACGTCAAGATTTTTCGAAAAGTATATATTCCTTTTCTCCAGACATGCTGCCTGACCCGCTGAGTTACTCCAGCCTTTTGTGTCTGTCTGCCTGTGTCACCAGGGAACTATGCACTCTCACTATCTTTATTCCAGGCAACACCTCACACTTACCCGAGTTAAACTCTATCCACCATTCTTTGGCCAATTTCCCGAGTTCATACTGCATTCTCATAGAAACATAGAAACATAGAAAATAGGTGCAGGAGCAGGCCATTCGGCCCTTCGAGCCTGCACAGCCATTCAATATGATCGTGGCTGATCATCCAACTCAGTATCCTGTACCTGCCTTCTCTCCATACCTCCTGATCCCTTTAGCCACAAGGGCCACATCTAACTCCCTCTTAAATATAGCCAATGAACTGGCCTCAACTACCTTCTGTGGCAGAGAATTCCAGAGACTCACCACTCTCTGTGTGAAAAATGTTTTCCTCATCTCGGTCCTAAAGGAATTCCCCCTTATCCTTAGACTGTGACCCCTTGTTCTGGACCTCCCCCAACATCGGGAACAATCTTCCTGCATCTAGCCTACCCAACCCCTTAAGAATTTTGTAAGTTTCTATAAGATCCCCCCTCAGTCTTCTAAATTCTAGCGAGTACAAACCGAGTCTACCCAGTCTTTCCTCATATGAAAGTCCTGACATCCCAGGAATCAGTCTGGTGAACCTTCTCTGTACTCCCTCTATGGAAAGAATGTCTTTCCTCAGATTTGGAGACCAAAACTGTACGCAATACTCCAGGTGTGGTCTCATCAAAACCCTGTACAACTGCAGTAGAACCTCCCTGCTCCTATACTCAAATCATGTCGCTATGAATGCTAACATACCATTTGCTTTCTTCACTGCCTGCTGCACCTGCATGCCTACTTTCAATGATTGGTGTCCAATAACACCCAGGTCTCATTGCATCTCCCCTTTTCCCAATCTGCCACCATACAGAAAATAGTCTACCCTCCTGTTTTTGCCACCAAAGTGGATAACCTCACATTTATCCACACTATACTGCATCTGCCATGCATTTGCCCACTCACCCAGCCTATCCATGTCACCTTGCAGCCTCCTAGCATCCTCCTCACACCTAACACTACCCCCCAGCTTAGTGTCATCCGCAAACTTGGAGATGTTGCATTCAATTCCCTCGTCCAAATCATTAATATATATTGTAAATAGCTGGGGTCCCAGCACTGAGCCTTGCGGTACCCCACTAGTCACTGCCTGCCATTCTGAAAAGGACCCGTTTACTCCTACACTTTGCTTCCTGTCTGCCAGCCAGTTCTCTATCCACATCAATACTGAACCACCAATACCGCGTGCTTGAAAAGCCTTGTCAAAAGCCTTCTGAAAGTCTAGATATAACACATCCACTTATCCACTCTACTAGTTACATCCTCGAAAAATTCTATAAGATTCGTCAGACATGATTTACCTTTCGTAAATCCATGCTGACTTTGTCCAATGATTTCACCACTTTCCAAATGTGCTGCTATCCCATCTTTAATAACTGACTCTAGCAGTTTCCCCACTACCGATGTTAGACTAACTGGTCTGTAATTCCCCATTTTCTCTCTCCCTCCTTTTTTAAAAAGTGGAATTACATTAGCTACCCTCCAATCCTCAGGAACTCCTCCAGAATCTAAGGAGTTTTGAAAAATTATCACTAATGCATCCACTATTTATGTGGCTACTTCCTTGAGTACTCTGGGTTGCAGACTATCTGGCCCTGGGGATTTATCGGCCTTTAATCCGTTCAAGTTACCCAACACCACTTCCCGGCTAACCTGGATTTCACTCAGTTCCTCCATCTTATTTGACCCCTGGTCCCCTGCTTTTTCCGGCAGATTATTGATGTCTTCCTTAATGAAGACAGACCTAAAGTAGTTATTCAATTGGTCTGCCATGTCCTTGTTCCCCATGATCAATTCACCTGTTTCTGGCTGCAAGGGACCTACATTTGTTTTAACTAATCTCTTTCTCTTCATATATCTATAAAAACTTTTGCAGTCAGTTTTTATGTTCCCTGCCAGTTTTCTTTCATAATCTATTTTCCATTTCCTAATTAAGCCCTTTGTCCTCCTCTGCTGGACTCTGAATTTCTCCCAATCCTCTGGTATGCTGCTTTTTCTGGCTAATTTGTATGCTTCATCTTTTGTTTTTATACTATCCCTGATTTCCCTTGTTATCCATGGATGCACTACCTGCCCTGATTTATTCTTTTGCCAAACTGGGATGAACAATTGTTGTAGTTCATCCATGCAGTCTTTAAATACTTTCCACTGAACATCCACTGTCAACCCTTTAAGAATCACTTGCCAGTCTATCTTGGCCACTTCACATCTCATACCTTCAAAGTTACATTTGTTTAAGTTCAGAACCCTTGTTTCTGACTTAATTATGTCACTCTCCATCCTAATGAAGAACTCAACCATATTATGGTCACTCTTGCCCAAGGGGCCACGCACAACAAGACTGCTAACTAACCCTTCCGCATTACTCAATACCCAGTCTAGAATAGCCTGCTCTCTCGTTGGTTCCTCTACATCTTGGTTTAGAAAACTATCCCGCACACATTCCAAGAAATCCTCTTCCTCAGCACCCCTGCCCATTTGATTCACCAAACCTATATGTGGATTGAAGTCACCCATTATAACAGTTTTACCCTTGTTGCACGCATTTCTAATTTCCTGTTTGATGCCATCCCCAACTCCACTACTACTGTTAGGTGGACTGTACACAACTCCCACTAGCATTTTCTGCCCCTTAGAGTTTTTCAGCTCTACCCATATCGATTCCACATCCTCCAAGCTAATGTCCTTCCTTTCTATTGCATTAATCTCCTCTCTCACCAGAAACGCTACCCCCCTCCTTTTCCTTTCTGTCCATCCCTCCTGAATATTGAATATCCCTGGGTGTTCAGCTCCCAGCCTTGGTCCCCCTGGAGCCATGTCTCCGTGATCCCAACTATAGCATAGTCATTAATAGCTATCTGCACATTCAACCCGTCCACCTTATTACGAATGCTCCTCGCATTGAGACACAAAGCCTTCAGGCTTGTTTTTACAACGCTCTTGCTCCTTATACAATTATGTTGACAAGTGGCCCCTTTTGATTTTTGCCCTGGATTTGTCTGCCTGCCACTATTAATTTTCACCTTGCTACCGATTGCTTCTACCCTCATTTTATACCCCTCTTTCTCTCTGCTCACACATTTAAGAAACCCACCACCTCTTATTCTGTTTATTATTTTTTTCTTCTTTCTCCCCTACATGTTGGGTCTGAGTGCTTCCCTTCTCTGCCTCCTGCCTCAGACCCTGTCTACTAGCTTTCTCTATTTGAGTCCGTCCCCCCAACTGTTCTAGTTTAAAGTCCCCCCAGTAGCCTTTGCAAATTTCCCCGCCAGGATACTGGTGCAACCCGTCCTTTTTATACAGGTCACTCCTTCCCCAAAAGTGGTTCCAATGATCCAGAATCTCATCCAAATCATTAATATAGATGACAGAAAACTGTGGACCCAGCACCGACTCCTACATCACACAAGTGGTCACTGGCCACCAATTTAGATAACCACCCACCGCCCTCTGACTCCGACCGCTCGGCCAATTTTGTATCTAATTGGCCAACTCACCCTGGATTCCAAGTTACCTAACCTTCTGATTAATCTATCATACGGGGCCTTGTCAAAAACCTTGTCAAAAACCTTGTCAAAGGCCTTGCTAAAGTCCATGTAGTATATCCACCACCCTAGCTCGTTCACCATTTGTCACCATTTCAAAATCCTCAATCAAAGTCACAAGAAAGTTTCCTACAAGATAAAGCCATGCTGACTATTCTTTATCAGCCCTTTCCATTCTAAATATTGGTCAATTCTGTCCCTCAGAATCCCTTCCAGTAACTTTGACCCCATTGATGTTGGCTCAGATGATGAATAATAACTCTCCTCTCATATCAGGGACATTCCAGGTTGACAACTGAAATCACCATGAGTGACTGGTGCCAGTAAGACTGCAACTCGGGAGACTATATCTCATTGGACCTCAAATTCCTTGGATCAGTGACAAAGGGAAACAGACAAAGCTCTCAGACTACTTACTCACACAAAATGCAGATGCTGGAATCAGGAGCAAAACATATCGAGTTATAGAGTCATACAACACGGAAACAGGCAATTCAGCCCAACTCATCCATGCCGACCAAGATGCCCCATCTAAGATTCCCATTTGCCCTGCATTTGGCCCAAATCCACACTTAACCATGCCTAATCGTGTATGTGTCCAAGTGTCTTTTAAAAGTTGTTATTACACCAGTCCTATTGTGCCTTTGGAGGAAATCAGCGAGTCAGGCAGTATCTGTGGACGCAAAGGAATGGTCGAGACCTTCCATCAGGCCTCAGGCAGCTTCTTGACCCAAAATGTCAACCATACCTTTGCCTCCATGATTGCTGTTTGATCAGCCGGTGTTCTCGAGCAATTTATTTTTTGCCCGTTGCTTGTTGCCTGATGATTGTTGAAATGTCCGTTCATGTGTATGGACGTTGGTATGGGACAGGGTTACTCTTGTAAATCCCCCTCATCGACCCTTTAAATATGATCAGACTGCCTGCTGAGACTCACCATATAAAAAGCAGTGACGCAGTCTGCTAAAGGCCTTTTGTCAGGATGAGATTTTACAGTGCCACTTATCGAGACTGCGACAGACTGGCCACATTACTCAAACAAAGACTGATACCCAGATATCCATAGGTTTTTTTAAAAAGGAGAGTGTACTCAGCACAAGCCAATGTGAACAAAGGGAAGCAATCAAAGAGATTCACTTGCAGTCAAAATGTCTGAATTCTGGAGGCATCGCACAGACTGTACACCCATGTGGTGAAATAAACCTAATCCACCTAGCCTGGATTTAAAGCTTGGCTCGGAGCCAGTTAGAATATCTACTTATATGGCACTGCTGTGAATTTCTCAGCTGCACGGGGTCCTAATGTCCACTCTGCCATGAAGATATTGTGTGAAACACTGATGCCAGTCTAACCTCTGAATCAATCAGTTAATATTCAAGTGCCATTAAAGTAATGAATGAAGAACTCCAGGCTAGTGCTTCAGCGCAGTACTGAATGAACAAAGACAGTGTTCCTTTGAATCAGGTACAGTTCACCACCGATTCTCCCTCATCCTTGGCTCCGGAATCTTTTTGGACTACCCGTTTAACCGGACCAACAGAGGTCATAACTTCCGAGGGGAGTCCAACGGTGCCGGAATGGTACCAGGGACCAAGATACCAGCCCGCAAAGTCAGCCTCGGAGGTCGGCTAAGGGAAGGGATCTGCCGGCTCTGGCCAGGCCGGCGTTCCAGAGCCCCAGCCGCAGGGTGCAAATTTGACCCACCGATTAGCTGAGGAAGTCGGCTATGGGAATGGATCTGCAAAGGACAAGTTCAACCCACTGATCGGCGCAGAAATCCCAATGAGGTTGAGATCGGTCGACACACCTGGCTTAGGCGCCACATTTTCGGGGGGATTTTAAGTGCACCCTCGTAATTCTGTCCGGATTAATGGAGATGGCGGACCACAGCGGTGGACCTGTATTACACTCAGGCCACATTCACTTTCCAATGTAACAGATCTCTATGGACTATTCTGAGGATAAAAGCTCTCCTCAGAAAAGCGGCCAATATTTATTGTTCAGTGAACAACACCGTGTGGCGCCAGCAAAGGCTGCCTCGCCAACAGTCTGTCTGTCTCTTCCTTCTTTGTTGTTAAATGTATGTTTTTAGTGTTCTTTAGTTTGTTTTGTGGGGGGGGTGGGTTTGGGGGAAACTTTTTCTGGTCTCTTACCGCGACGGATATGCGATTTATTTCCGCATCATGTCTCCGTCCGCACTGCGGCCTAACATCGAGGAGTTGGCGGCCTTTGCTGGAGAGCTCCACCACGGGAGCCAGCCGACTTTAACATCGTGGAGCTTGCGGTCTCTGTTCAAAGACTGACTTTGGGAACTTCAAGCCGTAGGAGCTTTGATCGCCCCGACACAGGGGCTTCGATCGCCCTAACGAATGGTCTGTGGAATTCTCTGCCTCAGAGGGCGGTGGAGGCAGGTTCTATGGATGCTTTCAAGAGAGAGCTAGATAGGGCTCTTAAAAATAGCGGAGTCAGGGGATATGGGGAGAAGGCAGGAACGGGGTACTGATTGGGGATGATCAGCCATTATCACATTGAATGGCGGTGGTGGCTCGAAGGGCCAAATGGCCTACTCCTGCACCTATTGTCTATTGTCTATTGTCCAAAGGCTCCACACTTGTCTTTGCATCTTTGGCCTTTGTCCAACCATCTGTCTAATAACCCCCCCCCCCCCCCCCCCTCACCTGTGTCCACCTATTACTTGCCATACTTTGTCCTGCCCCCTCCTCTCTTCCAGCTTTGTTGCCCTACCATCCACCACCACAGTCAGTGGGAAGAAGGGATCCTACCCGAAACCATGATTATATAAATGCATGGCCACTACCAAAGATTCTGGGTTCCCTTCAGGGCACGAGTGGGGAGGGGTGGGGTATGGAACATGACAATCCTGTGCTGTATGTTAGGTCGTCGTGTGATCAAGTGTGATGAGTTAAACGTATTGGAAAATCTACTCTTTGTGCTTGGCTGGCATGCAGTAAGATGGGTGGGGCCATACTACGATACAGAAGGTAAATTACAGCTTTCTCCCTGCCCTTTTCCTTCCGCAGCAGCCTCCATTATAAAGGAGCTGGGAGTAAGACTTTCCACCTCAGAGATTTTCAGAAAAATAGTTGCAAGATCAATAAACGTTCTCGCTAATGTTCTCGTAAATGGCTGTAGTAATGAATTATACTGATCAGGAAGTTATGAGGTTCAATACTTTGTCTTTCATAATAGAAAGATTGACTGAGGTCGCAGTGTAAAAGTAAGTTAAAATGCATGCATTGAGCAAGACCTGCTTCACAGACAGGAGATGCAGTATGCGGGAGCTTCACTTTAATTTGTCTTTCTTTCATTGACACCAAACTTTGAGTTCCAGATACTACAATGTTCATTTTAGAGAACACCTATCATACTATCGGACCACAATCCTAGAAAACTGTGGAGAGGATGTTTCCACTCGTGGGAGAGTCTAGGACGATAGGACATAGCCTCTTAATTAAAGGACTTTCCTTTAGGAAGGAGATGAGGAGGAATTTCTTTAGTCAGAGGGTGGTGAACCTGCGGAATTCTTTCTCACAAACAGCTGTGGTAGCCAAGTCATTGGGTAGTATTTTTAAAGAAAAGATTGATATATTCTTGATTAGTAAGGGTATGAAAGATTACGGGGAGAAGGTAGGAAAATGGAGTTGGGTGAGAAAAATAGTCAGCCACTGTGGATTGAATGGTAGAGTAGGCTCGATGGGCTGAATGGTCTAATTCTAAACTAAACTAAGCTAAACTAACCTATGTTTTATGGTCAAGGTCTTATGATTCACTGTTCTGAACCCATAGCCGGACTATAAAACCCCGGACGCCTGGACATGAGTCAGTCACTCTGGAAGATCGCGAGGGAGAGTCCACAACTGTCAATCTAAGAAGTGAATCAACTGAACTTTGAGTCTGCAATGAATGTGGTGCCTGCACTCTGCCTGAAATGCTGTGAAATTGAATGTGGTGGCCTGCACTCTGCCTGAAATGCTGCGAAATTGAATGTAGCAGCTTGCACTCTGCCTGAAATGCTGCGAAATTGGATGTGGCAGCCTACACTATGCCTGAAATGCTGTGAAATTGAATGTGGCGGCCTGCACTCTGCCTGAAATTCAATGAAATTGAATGTGGCGGCCTGCACTCTGCTTGAAATGGAATTTCAAGTAATAGCAGTGAGTGAACTGCTAGCCCACCAGCCCTGAGTGACTGATCTGCCAGCCCACCAGCCCTGATTGGCTGAGCTGCCAGTCCACCAGCCCTGAGTGACTGAGTTGCCAGCCCACCAGCACTGAGTGACTGAGCTGCCAGCCCACCAGCCCTGTGTGACTGAGCTGCCAGCCCACCAGCCCTGAGTGACTGTGCTGCCAGCCCACCAGCCCTGAGTGACTGTGCTGCCAGCCTATCAGGCCTGAGTGACTGAGCTGCCAGCCCACCAGGCCTGAGTGACTGAGCAGCCAGCCTACCAGGCCTGAGTGACTGAGCTGCCAGCCCAAGAATCCTTTCGGCCCACAATGTCCATACTAGGCCTCTGGAAACGAGTCCCTTTGGCCCACAGCACCCATACTAGCACTCCAGAAAGCCCCCCCACTGGCCACCAATATTGGAATTGGTGAAGAGGTGGAATATTGCACTGGGGGACCAGCCCTCCCGTGTGAACATGGGACCCAACGGGTTCCACTTAATTTAGTATTATAAATAGATGTGATGCTAAATAAAGATAAATAAAGAGAATGTAAGGTTCTTTTGTATAATTATATAGTTAATGAATAAAGTATATTTTGGAGGATAGAGGGTGGGGAAACAAGAAATTGGTTGCCTTTGCAAAAAGGCTTATTTTCAGATCCACTAACTGGAAAATGTAATTACAGGCACCTTGTGTTTTAGATGCGCTCATATTTACAGCCGTTTAAATTGATATGTTTAATTTACACTGGTTTTCAGGAACGCAACCCACATGTAAAACACAAGGTGTCTGGACATGTTTGTGACTGTTTGATCCCATTTCAGATATGTGTTACATTTATGTAATACTTTAAACATGTGATTTGGAGACCTTCCCTTAACAATCAGAGTGAATTAAACATCAGTTTAATCTGGACTTCCTCCCTGGCAGGGAGTACAAAATGGAGTTTTAAGCAGAGAGCATTAAGTAATGTTTTTAAACCTCCATTGGGTTATCCCTCGTGTATAACTTTGGACAACAAATTCAAAGTAGGAATATTCCTCATAATACTGGCAACTTCCTGGATAACTCCCACACTTCTGCCAACTTTTCCAGGCATATGTTTTTTATTTCTTTAACCAATTGTTTACATAGTGGTTGGTATTTCCCTTTGAAAGTTCCTCCAAACTTCCTTTGAAGGCAGCGTGTCCTGCCCCTTGCCCACTCAAGTAGCTCGATGAAGTGTCTGTACCTCACGAGCGACACAATGTGCGTTGGCAAGCTATTTGATTTGGAGTGCATCACATCCAATCCAAACCGTGTTGTTTCCAGATAATCACGGTCAAGTGATTTTCAGCAAAAGCCCAATAACAGTTAAGAGTACTGAGTGGTGTTTCTTTTCCTTTGCCCTGGAATCTTGAAGTAAATTGGAACGCCTCACGTTGACATCAGTGAACAACACCAGTCAGAAAGTGAAGCTGAGCAGTTCTCAGTTGCTGTAGTTGATGCATCATATGATGTGTTTTCATTTCCATGCCCAGGACATTTCGCATCCAAGTCACACCGAGCACTTCATGAACTTAAAATTGTAAAAAGAGAGTGGCTGACACAATCAGTATAAATGGGTTAAAATAACAATATTCGCAATATGACTAATGGTACTAAATGTAAGTTACTTTCATGCTGCAGTGTCATTTTTATAGAGATTATCAAAAAATGTAACTTACTTTTAACTTCCTAGCTTCCATGGTATTAATCTGTGGTGTGCATCATATGGTATAGATCAGATCTTCAATCCCATAGGGCATGTTATGGATCACCCGTTCTTTAAACCATCAGTTGAAACTGTGAGTAGAAAGGAACGGCAAATGCTGGTTTACACCGAAGATAGAGAAAATGCTGGAGAAATTCAGCGGGACAGGCATCGTCTCTGGGGAGAAGGAATGGGTGACTTTTCGGATCGAGACTCTTCCTCAGACTGAGGGTCTGGGGAGAGGGAGACAGAGATATGGAAGGGTAAGGTGTGAAAATGAGATAAACAATACGGTCGATTAGTAGGGTGTAGAGGGGGGCAGAGAAGACAGAAGAATGGGGATGAGAGGAAAAGATAGATCAGCCATGATGGAATGGTGGAGTAGACTTTATGAGCCTAATTCCGCTTCTATAATTTATAAACCACTGGTCAGTAGATGAGCAGGTGAGATTTGTTAAATAAATCAAAGAGCTGTATTACCAGGATGGCAGGCATTCAGTTAGGATGTAGCTCCCAGGTATCTGGAGTCTTCTCTATTTAGTCCCCGCAAAATACTCCAGATCGTCAAGGCTGTGAGGAGTGAGAGCTTGAGTTGTCAATGCTCAGTATGCTTACATCAGTCAGCTCTTTAGTTGGCAGATTTGTCATCTCATTTATCTCAATTTGAATATTTATATTCAAATTGAGATAAGACTTGAGGTAGTACCTTTCCAAAAAGAAACAAAAACAAACTAAAATGAACAAAAAAAAGGATACAAAAATTAAAAAACACATTTATTGCCAAAAGCCACAAACATTTCTATAAAGTTGCAGTAGCCAATCCATCTCTTGTGCCACATACAAGGTATCTTTTTTTAAAGTGAGGCATGGCATTAAAACCTACTTCAAGCAAGCAGATTTCTATTCAGAGCATGATCAAATTCCAGCAGGTTGCCAAATTCTTATAGCCGGATACACCCTTTGATAATTGGTTTAATTGATGTTTACTCATTGCAGAGTTATGCATTGCGCCTGTGATAGACTGTGGAAATAATCATTTGTCTCCTCCTCTGAATTTGAAAAAAACTTGTCTCTTTCTCAAGCTGCAGAACACAAATGGAAGCCAAACTGGGCTTCCAAAGATGTGGGTGCCATTGGCTAGGATAGCATTTATTGCTCATCCCAAATTCCTCGAAGGACTGGCTTGAGAGGGTGGTTAAAAGCCAAGCACATTGTTCATTCAGATGTCATGCAGGGGCAGGACTGATTAGATATTTTCTTCTCTGAAAGATTACAGTGAAACAGATGTGTTGTGCAGCAACTTAGCAGTTCCCTAGTCATCATTAATGATTGTAGCTTTTTATTCAAATTGTATTTGCAGGTAGGCCATCGGTTTTTCGGTCCCAGAGCTTTGCCTGATTACCTGTTTAGCCGGACCAACAGAGGTCACGCAATAACAATTCAACAACACACCTCTGCCCCACTAATTATACCCCTCTCGTGACTCTAAAGAGCTGTGGACTCCTAGAAAGTTAAATCATTATAATAATAAAAACAATTAACTCTTTTGGGACGGAGGCACACACCCTGAAAGAGCGGCACCACACCCAATGCCGTCTATGGCTGCCCAGCAGACTAGTCTTGCTGTGGTGGGAATTTCAACGGCACAATACTATACGATGGAACTTTATTTATCCCAGGAGGGAAATTGATCTGCCAACAGTCATAAAAACACAAAAAACATGAAACAAGTGCACTTTTGTAATTTGTCCGGATTAAAGGATGTGCTAGACCATCAGTTGCTGGAAAATCAGTGATGTGCCTGTATTTCCTAGAATTTACTTTTGTCACCTGGAGAAGAGGAAAAAGATTGCCTTCCATCAAAGTGAGGAGTGTGGAATCAACTGTGATGGATGATTATGTTCACTTTTATGTGGTTGTGCGTCTTGTTGCCTTTCACTTAGTATGGCTGTATGGTCCCTCAAATTTCACTGTACCGTAACTGGTACATGTGACAATAAACTGACCTTGGTGAAAGTCAAATAGAGATTCAACACACTGTGTGCTTGGTCAGTAACTAATTCCTCAAGCTACCATTCTCCTCATCTGGCCCACCATGCTTGAGCTGGCTGTTTCAATCTTTTCCCATCTAGTCCCATTCCCTTGGCCTTTTCCTAGCATTACTTTCTCTTCAGCTTTTCATTCAATTCCATTACAGCAGATTCATTCTGATCATAGAGTCACAGTCCTACAGCATGGAAACAAACATTTCAGCCCAACTTGCCCACACTGACCAACATGTTTCATCTACACTAGCCCCACCTGCCTGCATTTGGCCCATATCCCTCTAACTCTGTTCTATCCATGTACCTGTCTAAGTGTTTCTTGAACATTGCAATAGTCCATGCCTCAATTACCTCCTCTGACAGTCCATTCAATAATCATAACAACTAATAAAGTGCTTAATCTTACAAAAAGATCACTTACAGTTGCTCGGTTCACCGAAGCCTACGGGATCTCCCATTTGCTAACTATTATAGCTCCTCTTCCCATTCCCCTACTGACCTTTCTGTTCTGGGCCCCCTCCATTGCCAGAGTGAAGCCAGCACAAACTGGAGGAACACCACGTCATATTCCGCTTACTTAACTTACAACCCAATGGTAAGAACAATGAGTTCTCTGGTTTTAGGTAACTACCCCCCACCACTCTCCCTTCTTTCACAATACCTCCCCCTTCTTCCTCCCACTCCCCCCCCCCCCCCTCCTCCTTTCTCCCCTGAGCCACACCTGGACCACTCCTCCCCTTTCACCTAAATTCCATCCTCAATAGACAATAGAGCCCTCGAGCCAGCACTGCCATTCAATGTGATCATGGCTGATCATCCCCGCTCCTGCCTTCTCACCATATCCCCTGACTCCGCTATCTTTAAGAGCTCTATCTAACTCCCTCTTGAAAACATCCAGAGAACCGGCCTCCACCGCCTTCTGAGACAGAGAATTCCACAGACTCACCACCCTCTGTGTGAAAAACTGTTTCTTCATCTCCATTCTAAATGGCTTACCCCTTATTCTTAAACTGTGGCCCCTGGTTCTGCCCCCCCCCCCCCCCCCCCCAACATTGGGAACATGTTTCCTGCCTCTAGCGTGTCCAAACCCTTAATAATCTTATATGTTTCAATAAGATATCCTCTCATCCTTTTAAATTCCAGGGTATAAAAGCCATGCTGCTCCATTCTATAGTTTTACAATTTGCGACTCTTCAATACTTTTGTCTCACACCTTTGCATCTCTGGTCTTTGACCAACCATCTGCCTATCACCCCCCTGCCCCCATGCCTCCCCCCTCATCTGTATCAACTGTTACCTACCAGAAAAATGGAACAAAGTGTTGAAGTAACTCAATGGTTCAGGCAGCATCCCTGAAGAACATGGATGTGATGTTTCAGGTTGGGGCAGTTCTTCTGTCTGAAAAAGGGTCACAACACAAAATGTCACCTTTCCACGATCGCCAGGGATGCTGCCTGACCCGGTCACTTACTCCAGCACTTTGTGTCTTTTGGCTTAATCTTATCTCTGGTTCTGTTACCAATCACTTTACACCTGTGAACACTCGCTCCTGACTAGAGCTTCACTTCCTTCAGTCTATCAGCACCGTTCATGAAATCTCTTCAAAAGTGTTACATAACTTTGGATTGTGGATCCAAGGGGTGCGTGGCCTTCAGCTTTGTCAACATCTACCAGTCTTTCACTGTGAGCACATTCGGGGAAATTCTGCATGCCATTGAACCAATGAAGTAGCAGTCAACGTGTTTTAAATACAATCGCTATTTTTTTATCTTTTAAAATTCTCGAGGTCTATTTCAACTTTTTAACTGTCAGTGATTATCAGAGACATTTTAAAACCACCTTTGACCACGTAAGCTGCCAAAAAGCCTTCAGGATAATCCTGGACTGGGCCTCATGATCAGTCACCAGAGGCCTGGTCGCTAAGCAACCACAGCAACAAGGCCTCAAGCTCAATTACACTTGTGAGGCTGCACGAACAGTCACTATGATCCTGATGTTGAGCTGCTCTGACATTGCACAGATATTGTTTACACGTGGCACTGTTGGATGACGATTGGATGAGGGAACAACACTGTGAGTTTCTCCCCCTTGTGTGCTGAAGTGATTAGCTGACAAATAATTCAGGGGTAGAACTTCGACCCACTTGGTCTACCTGGGCCAATATCCTCACTCACAGAGTTATAGAGTTGTCAGGATTAGAACGTTTCAGTACAGGGTCACTTCCAAAAATACTTTTGTTCTTAAATTTAAAATAGGCAACAATGGACTGGATAGGGCTTGACTCAGTTTGTGTCTCACATTCACTCCACACTCCCAGCGCAGTTAGGGTTGCCAACTTTCTCACTCCCAAATAAGGGACAAAAGGTCAAAATAAGGGACAAATTCCCGACGGCAATTCATTGACTGATGCGGCCGTGCCTGGGTGAATGATGAGTTGCCCGGGTGCTGGACTGCACACAAAGCCCAGCCGGCAGGGCAGCTGAGGAGTTTTGGTCCGGGCCTTGTGACGTCGCACGCAAAGTCCGGCACCCCATCCAACTCATGAACTGATGATCGGCCATGAGAAGGAGGGGTGGTGGTGTCGAAGGTAAGCGAAGGTCCAAAGGCCAGACAGCCAGACGGGCTGCCGACCAACAGTCGGGACGGGTGAGGCGGGGCCGGACTGGTGCTCCGACCCAACAGTCCCCCCCGACCCGAGTAGTAGCAGTCAAATACGGGACAAGGGCGGTCCAGTACGGGACAACCAACTTAGCCCAATATACGGGATGTCCCGGCTAATACGGGACAGTTGGCAACCCTAAGCGCCATCCCTATGGCTACAATAACCTTCTGTGGCCTGACAAGTCTCATCGAGCTTGAGGCCTTCCTGCTGCAGTTGTCTGAGAAGTACAACCTGTGACTTGACCTCAGATCCTGATCCTGATCGTGTCCCAAACTGCTCTGACGGCCTCTGGACTACTTAGTTGGCAAAGGCCTTTTCAAATTTCAGAAAATGCTGGAAGCAATAGCAGTCTGCCATCATATCTGCAAAGAGAAGTGGATAGTATAGAGTATAGTACAGTATAGAGATACAGCATGGAAACAGGCCCTTCAGCTCACTTTCCATGCCAACCATTAATCACCTGTTCACGCTAGTTCTACATTATCACACATTTTCATCCATTCCCTATACACTAGGGGCTGTTTGCAGAGGACAATTAACCTACAAACCTGCATGTCCTTGGTATGTAGGAGGAAACCGGAGCACCAGGAAAAAACACATGCGGTCACAGGAAGAATGTGCAAACTCCACACATACAGCATCAGAGGTCAGGATCGAATCTTGGTCTGTTTGGCAGCAACTCTACCAGCTGGATCACCCCCAGGATGGAGCCAGCCTTCCTGCTGAGCTTGTTCATTCTGTTGGTGTCCGCAGCATCTTACTGCAGATGTTGAAAGAGCGGAGCTTCCTCAGAAGTACAGCCGGCTAGTCCCTTTTTATACAGGGCCTCAGCATTCCTGGACCAGTCCAGTTTACTGTCTAGGTAAACCCCAAAGTACTTGTGCTCCTTGGTAAACTGCACATCCACACCCTTGATGGAGTCAGGGGACATGGGTGTTCCTCTCCTCCCAAAGCCCACCACTAACTCTTTAGCCTTGTGGATGTTCTGCAGGTGATTCAGCCCACACCACTCACAAAGTCGTTGACTATATCTCTCTATTCAGCCTCCCTCCCCTCATTGATGCAGCCCACATTTGTAGAGTAATCTGAAAACCTTTGTAGGTGTCAGGAGTCTGAGTTATATCTGAAGTCCAAAGTGTAGATGGTGATCAGGAAGGGAGAGAGGACCGTCCCCTCTGGGGCCCCTGTGTTGCTCACTACCATATCTGAGATGCATAGAGTGATACAGCATGGAAACAGGCCCTTCGGCCCAACTTGCCTTTCTGATCACCCGATCTACCTGCGACTCCACCTTCAGCGAACTATGCATCTGCACTCCTAGATCCTTCTGGTCAACAACACTCGCCAGAGCCCTGCCATTCACAATGTTGCAAAACATACTTGGCTAATAAAGTGTGATTATTATGATTATGATTCGCTGTGTAGGTTCTGCCCATGGTAGACTTCCCAAAATGCAACACCTCACATTTCTCAGTGTTAAATTTCATCAACCTTTCCTCAGCCCACCTGGCCACTTGATCAAAATCCTGCTGCAATTTTTCACAATCATCTTCATTATCTGCAAAACCACTCACTATTGTATCATCAGCAAACTTGCTAATCTTGCCCTGTATGTTCTCATCCAAATCAATGATGTAGATGACAAACAGTAACAGGCCCAGCACTGAACCCTGAGGCACTCCACTAATCACAGGGCTCTAGTGCGAGAAGCAACCTTTCACCATCAACCTTTGCTTCCTACCATGAAGCCAATTTCCTATCTGATATGAAATCGTGTGCAAAGGTCAAGACTCAACAAGTGCCTTGTGACATGAAAGCACAGAACGCCCAAAAGCAAAGATCTTGTGATATTTGACCTCCTGCTCTGCCATTGGACTTATTGAGACAAGGGCCACAACCTGGAGATGGCACTGAGTCCAGAGATGGTGTGGAATCATCCTGAGATGAGGGCTCAGGTCCACTACAAACCTGCCCCCCAAGTTTTACTCCTGTCACAACTTGCATGGTTTTGCTCACCCCATAGAATAGGGCTGTGGATATAACATGCAATTACTTTTGCTGGGATTCCATGCCAAGGTGTTCATTACAATAGGTTTTAGGCTGTCACAAGCCTTTTACTTAAAATAGGCACAAAATGCTGGAGTAACTCAGCAGGTCAGCCAGCATCTCTGGAGAAAAGGAATAGGTGACGTTTCAAGTCGAGACTGTAAATATTCGCTGTGCCTCAGTACTCGTCACAATACCCAGCTCAGACTGGAGAAGAGTCTCGACCCGAAACTTTACCCATTCCTTTTCTCCAGAGATACAGCCTGTCCAGCTGAGTTACTCCAGCATTTTGTGTCCATCTTCAGGGTAAAACCAGCATCTGCAGTTCCTTCCTACACAAGTCTTTCACTTACTCTGTTCTTCAACCAAATATACCAACGAACCATAGATAAGTAGACTAAAGTGCTGGAGAAAGTCAGCGGGTGCGGTAGCATCTATGGAGTGAAGGAAATAGGCAACATTTCAGGCCAAAACCCTTCTTCAGATTGATGTAGGGTGGGGGTGGGGGGGGGGGCGGGAAGAAGAAAAGGAAGAGGGGGAGCCAGAGGGCTGAGGGACAGCTGAGAAGGGGAGGAGACAGCAAGGGCTACCGGAAATTGGAGAAGTCAATGTTCAAGCCGCTGGGGTGCAGACTGCCCAAGTGGAATATGTGGTGCTGCTCCTCCAATTTCTGGTGGTGCTCACTCTAGCCATGGAGGAGGCCCAGGACAGAAAGGTCGGATTCGGAATGGGAGGGGGGGTTGAAGTGCCGAGCCATCGGGAGATCAGATTGGTTATTGCGGACCGAGCGGAGGTGACCAGCGAGACGATCGCCAAGCCTACGCTTGGTCTCACCAATGTAGATCAACTGACATCTAGAGCAGCGGATGCAATAGATGTGGTTGGAGGAGATGCAGGTGAACCTCTGTCGCACCTGGAACGACTGCTTGGGTCCTTGAATGGAGTCGAGGGGGGGGAGGTAAAGCGACAAGTGTAGCATCTCCTGCGGTTGCAAGGGAAAGTGCCTGGGGAGGGGGTGGTGCGGGAGGGAAGGGAAGAATTGACCAGGGAGTTACGGAGGGAGCGGTCTTTGCGGAAAGCAGATGGGGGAAGATGTGGCAAGTGGTGGGGTCACGTTGGAGGTGGCAAAAATGACGGAGGACTATTTGTTGTATGTGACGGCTAGTGGGGTGGAAGGTGAAGGCTAGGGGACTCTGCCCTTGTTACGAGTGGGGGGATGGGGAGAGAGAGCAGTGTTACGGGGTGTTGAAGAAACCCTGGTGAGAGCCTCATCTATAGTAGAAGAGGGGAACCCCCGTTCCCTCAAGAATTAGGACATTTCCGATGCCCAGACTACCACGGCTCCTCCCTTGTCGGCGGGTTTGATAACCCAGTCTGAATTGTTGCAGAGTGAGTTGATGGCTGTACGCTCAGTGGGGGGAGGGGCTAGAGTGAGACAGGGGAGTGGAGAAGTTGAGGCGGTTGATGTCCCGCTGGCAGTTTTGAATAAAAATGTCTAGAGCCAGAAGATGGCCGTGAGGGGGGGGGGGGGGGGGGGTCCAAGATGAGGGGGTTCGTTGGAGACGGGAAAGGGGATCAACAATGGGGGGGTGAGGACCTTCCCATGGAAGAACGCAGTGGGGTGGAGGTGACGGTAGAAGAGCTTTGTCTTCCTTCTTAACCATAGATAAGTGTTGCCTTAAATACTGGTGGTGCTTGTCCCCTGCAGATGGGACCGTGTTCAAAGTCAGTGCCAATTATTGCAGCATAACTCTACCCAACACGAAAAACTGCCACCAAAGTTTAATTTGGCGGCATCACCTGTGGACAGCATGAGCATGAAATGTCAGATAATCTCATGCTCCTCCTCTGAGTCAATAGATGGTGTCTAAGGGCGAGACAAATAATCTGCAATCTGATCTGACAGTGTCTCCTTCCTGTACAATTAAAGAAACAAGATTATTTGCATAAAGAATGTGCAGTGCTAGATATCCTATTGTTTATTTTTCACCTGTTAGTAGGACTAATGTGCTTTGGCTCCAATTTGTCTGCTGCACCATTATTAGCAACTGTTTGGCATCTCTCTGATCAGCCACATAATAACAGTTCCAATTTCACTAGAAAATCTTCTCTACATTAAACATTTATCTATCTGTATATTGATAACAACATTTTCCATTATTCTTGCTATTGACGGAGTGTAGTGCAGGTTTACAAGGTTAATTCCCGGGATGGCGGGACTGTCACATGCTGAGAAAATGGAGCAGCTGGGATTGTACTCTGGAGTTTAGAAGGATGAGAGAGAATCTCATTGAAACATATAAGATTGTTAAGGGCTTGGACACACAAGAGGCAGGAAACATGTTCCCGATGTTGGGGGAGTCCAGAACCAGGGGCCACATTTTAAGAATAAGGAGTAAGCCATTTAGA
The DNA here is from genome assembly GCA_035221665.1 of Okamejei kenojei. Classification (NCBI taxonomy): domain Eukaryota; kingdom Metazoa; phylum Chordata; class Chondrichthyes; order Rajiformes; family Rajidae; genus Okamejei; species Okamejei kenojei. The sequence continues at coordinate 167,693,263 of CM069131.1, forward strand.
ATGGAGACGAGGAAACACTTTTTCTCACAGAGTGGTGAGTCTGTGGAATTCTCTGCCTCAGAGGGCGATGGAGGCAGGTTCTCTGGATGCTTTCAAGAGAGAGCTAGATAGGGCTAAAAAATAGCGGAGTCAGGGATATGGGGAGAAGGCAGGAACAGGGTACTGATTGGGGATGATCAGCCATGATCACATTGAATGGCAGTGCTGGCTCGAAGGACCAAATGGCCTACTCCTGCACCTATTGTCTATTGTCTATTGTCTATTGTAACATTTCTACATTTGAAATAAAAGTTTCCTTTGGGTAAAAAAAAAATCAGTCTTCCTCAATCTAGTTATTCTTGCAAAAATCCCCTTCATCTGCTGCTGACTGAGGATTAGTATAATGGTAGTGATGAGGTTGTGTTGAACAAGTCAAAATCTCTTCCATGCCTGCAGAACCTGTTATGCAGAGACACAAGAAACTGCAGGTGCTGGAACCTTTGAGCAAAACAAAACATGCTGAAAGAACTCAGCAGGTCAGGAAGCATCTGCAGAGGGAATGGACAGGCAACAATGTGGGTCAGACCAATTGGAGGGGGAAGAACACTGGAAAGGAGAGGTGGGGACAGGACTAGTTAGTAATTTAAATGATCAACAAAAATCCTCTTCCTAACCAAAAAATGACGCAAAGTGCTGGTGTAGCTCAGCGAGCCAGACAGCATCTCTGGAGAACATGGATAGGTGACATTTTGGGTTGGGACCTTACTTCAGACTGTTTGGAGTGGGGGAAAACTGGAAGCGAGGAGGGATAGGGCAAAGCCTGGCAGGTGCTAGATAGTCACCTGCTAGATACAAATGCTGCCTACCTCCCACTCTGGACCCCTACCAGTTTGCATACCGCAAGAACAGGAGCACGGAGGATGCCATCTCATCAGCACTCCACTCTGCCCTCTCCCACCTCGACAACAGAAACACTTATGTGAGAATGCTGTTCATCGACTACAGCTCAGCATTCAACACCATTATCCCCTCGAAATTGATCGCCAAACTCGATGACCTGGGCATCAACCCCTCCCTCTGCAATTGGTTACTGGACTTTCTAACCAACAGACCACAGTCTGCTAGGTTGGATAACCACTCCTCTTCTACCCTCATCCTGAACACTGGCGTACCCCAGGGCTGGGTGCTGAGCCCCCTCCTCTACTCCCTCTTCATCTACGACTGCATACCTGTACATGGTACCAACACCATCATCAAGTATGCAGATGACACGACGGTGATTGGCCTCATCAGCGACAACGATGAGTCGGCCTACAGGGAGGAGGTTCAGCTCCTAACAACATGGTGTGCCGACAATAACCTGGCCCTCAACTCCAAGAAGACCAAGAAGCTCATTGTGGATTTCAGGAGATCGAGAGGCTGCACGCACAACCCCATCCATATCAACGGGACGGAGGTGGAACGATTCTCCAGCTTCAGGTTCCTGGGGGTCAACATCTCCGATGACCTCTCCTGGACCCACAACACATCCTCGCTGATCAAGAAGGCTCACCAGCGTTTCTTCTTCCTGAGGAGACTTAAGAAGGTCCACCTGTCTCCCCAGATTCTGGTGAACTTCTACCGCTGCACCATCGAGAGCATCCTTACCAACTGCATCACAGTATGGTATGGTAACTGCTTTGTCGCCGACCGGAAAGCTCTGCAGAGGGTGGTGAAGATCGCCCAACGCAACACAGGCTCCTCACTCCCCTACATTGCGTCTGTCCATAGTAAACGATGCCTGCGCAGGGCGCACAGCATCGCCAGGGACAGCTCACACCCCAACCACAGACTGTTTACCCTTCTCCCATCCGGGAGACGCTACAGGTCCCTCTGCTGCCGCACCAGCAGGCTCAAGAACAGCTTCTTCCCTGCGGCTGTCACACTTCTCAACGCTGCACCTCAATGACTGCCTGCCCCCCCCCCCCCCCCCCCCCCCGGACTATCCAATCACCAGCAAATTGCACGGATACCACTGTATTTGTATAGATGTATATACTCATACTACTGCGCAATTACTTGTTTATTCGTAAGTTCGCCCTTCGGAGATACCAACTGCATTTCGTTGTCTCTGTATTGTACACTGCACAATGACAATTAAAGATTGAATTGATTGAATTGAGGTGAGCGAGATTTATGATAGTCCGAATATTTGAACAAAGGCCAGAGATGAAAAAAACAAACGGCAAGGATAGAAGAGTTGCAAATTGCGAAGATAGAGAAAGAAATGTAGGTGGAAAAGGAGAGGAAGGGGAGAAATGGGTGAAAATCCAGACGGGGGTAGGGCAGAGAGGGGGGAAAGAATGGGGGAAGGGTTACCGAAAATTGGAGAATTCGATGTTCATACCGTTGGGCAGTAAGTTACCCAAGCAGCATTTTCACAGTTGGACAGGAGATGTTGAGAGGGAGGGCAGATGGGCTGTAGTCTGAAGCATTTTCTGAGGCGTGTTCCTGGTAACCCCCAAGGTTCTCAATACCACCCTGAATGCTCCTTTTCCACATTGAGCAGTCTTAGACCAGAAATCAACTCAAGTCAAGTTTATTTGTCACATACACATACAGGATGTGCAGTGAAATGCAAGTGGCAATGCCCGCGGATTGTGCAAAAACTACAGAACAACAGGACAGAAGCAGTATTTACATTTTATTTAAAAAATTTAAAAAAACACAACATAACAGCAAATTAGTAAATTGGTCCCTGGTGAGATAAGAGTCCTGACAGTCCTTTAAATCCCCAAGAGTCAGTGTATTTTTTTTACCAAGAAAAGCTATAAGAACAACATTTAATCTTTTCCTCTGTCCACTTGGTCATCAGCTTCTGTGTCAAAGATTGGTATATATTGTCTGTTTAAGGAGACACTGGAGACTGCAGATGTTGGAATCCAGAGCAGAAAATAAATTGCTGGAGGAACTCAATGGATCAGGCAGCATCTGTGGAGGGACAGATCCAAAACATGAGTTCCTCTACTTGAGTTGCTGAGTTCCTCCAACAATTTGTACTGTCAGTTTCAGAGTCTGGTGTCATATCCTAATGATGTGGCCTGTCAGACATAATTGAGGGGAAAGCTTGAACCAAACCAGAGAAACAACCACGGTCCAATGGGGAATTCAGAAGGGCACGCTGATGTACTCAAAACAACGTTTAGGTGAGGTTGGACTGGTTAGGACTTTATTCCTTGGAGTGCAGGAGGAGGAGGGGTGATCTTATAGAGGTGCATAAGATCATGTGGGGAATAGGCAGGGTAAATGCGCAGAGCTTTTACCTAGAGTAGGGGAATCAAGAACCAGGGGACATAGGTTTAAGGCGAGAGGGGAAAGATTTAATAGGAAACTGGGGGGCAATGTTTTCACACTGAGCCAGTGGGTATATGGAACGAGCTGCCAGAGGAGGTAGTTAAGGCAGGTACTCTAACAACACGTAAAAGACATTTGGACAGGTGCGCAGATAGGAGCGGTTTAGAATGATATGGGCCAAATGCGGGCAGGTGGACTAGCGTAGATGGAGCATTTTTGCCGGACTGGAAAAGTTGGGCTGAAGAGCTTGTTTACATGCTGTCTGACTGTATGACTCAATGACTGAGGATATAGAATATATGCTAAAGATCAGTACAGCTTTGGTCCATAATGTCTGTGACAGAAGAGGGCATGGATCGCTGCAGATTAAAAGCTTTGTCCCTGGTTCAAGGACTTGATCTTCAAACATTCTTTACCTTAATCGATCAAAGACCACAATGGCCTATTGAAGGCAATGACAAATTTCATTATTCTCGTTTGCCTTTGCTGAAATGTGGCCCCTGAAGTATTTGAACAAGTATTTCAGCGTCTTGCTGCAAAGCATTCTTTTTGAAAAGCAGGCACAAGGAACAGCAGATGCTATAATTGTGAGCAAAAACTCAAAATGCTGGAAGAACTTGAAAGTCTGAAGAAAGGAAATATCATCTGTCTATTCCCTTGAAGATGGTAGCTGGCCCGCTGAGTTCCTCCAGCAATTTGCATGTTGCTGAATGGCATTCTGGTGCAGTATGGGCACACCGATAGAGGGGTTTCACCTTGCAAATGTTGAGTTTAAGACCTATCCATTTGCATGCTCCAGGCAATGAGTCAATAATGGGTTGAGACTCTTGGGTCTTGGTTTCTTGATCCTCCAAAATATTCCAAATGGAATTTAAACTGGAGGTGGTGGAGGGAGGACTTAAGCCAGAAAGGATTTTTGGGAAGAAAGAGCTACTTTAAATTTAGTTGCATCCGGTTGGGTAACTAGAGTAGGGTGGAGATTATTCCATGCTTTAATATTGCGGGGGAAGAACGAATTGCTGTAGTTGGAATCACAAATTGGATCGAATGCCTTCGTCTGCTCTAATTGGTAGGCCTTGTCACCTATATCGAGCTGACCATTTAACATTTTGTAAAAACAGGTCAAATGGTGAGCTTCACGTCTGTCTTGGAGAGGGTTCCACCCCAGAGAATTCAGAAGTTTGGTAATACTCGCTTCTCTCTCATAGGTGTTAGTAACAAATCGAGCTGCCTGTCTTTGGACACGTTTGATGGAAGAAATATTTTTGTTTGTGTATGGGTCCCATGCTGCAACTGCGTAGTCCAAATGAGGTCTAACAGGATAGCTTCTCCTTGACAGAAGTTGAAGAATGATGAAAGTTGCGCCTCAGAAAATTTAGGACACCTGTTGCTTTCACCGTTGCATGATGTGTCTGACCATTCCAACGCAGATCACCTCTACCCAGGACTCCACCCTCGAAAGCATACTGATACAAGTGCCTTACAAGAGCAGAGAAGAAAACTGAAGCAGGAATGGACCATTTGGCTTGTCAAATCCACAATGGCTGATCCATTCCAAGCATGACCGTGGCTCTGTGTTTGTTCCCCAAAACCCTCAATTCCTCTATCTGCATACTTTCAATTGAAATACTTTCAATGATCCAGCTATCTCAAGGTGGCAAGATAGGGAATTATAAAACGTTTTTAAAACATTTTAAAAGTTAACCCAAGCAACCTCATTTTTAACTGTAGACTTTAGAATTTAGAGATACAGTGCGGCCCCAGTGGCTGCCTCGCCAGCAGCTCGTTAACCCTTTCACCCTTTTTGTTATTTTGAGTGAGTGTGTCTAAATGTATGTTTTAATGTTTCGTAGTAAGTCTTATGTGGGGGGTGGTGGGGGGGAATAGGGGGAAACCGTTTTTCAATCACTTACCTGGACGGAGATGCGTCTTTTCTCCGTGTCGCACCTTTGCCCCCCCTCGCGGCCTACCAACTGGGTTGGCGTGGCCTTTCCAATCGGAGACCATCCCAGAGCTTTAGCAGCAGGTGCAGAGCGGACTTACCATCGCGGAGCGGGGCGATCCCTTGCCGGGGATCGCCAATGTTGGAGCTCTGGAGTGTTGGGCCTGCTGACTTTAACACCGGGGAGCTGTGGAGTCTGCGGAGCTTCTAGCCGCGGGCGCGGCGCTGACTTTAACATCATGGAGCAGGGAGAGCCCTTGCCGAGGATCGGCAATGTTGGATCTCCATCCAGCGGGGCCTGTGGTCTCGGAAGCCATGGTCTCCGGTAAGAAGTGGCCGATTTGGAAACTCTAAGCCGCAGAGTGTGTTCTGATCAGTTCCGATGCCGGAGTTTTGGAGGACCTGTACATCGGGCCATCCGTAGCGGCGACTGCAGAGGGTTCAAAGGCCCCGACCACGCGTGAACAAAGATGGTGACTGAACTTTATTGCCTTCCATCACAGTGAGAAATGTTGGTTCCACTTTGGTGGATGTTTATGTTAAAATTCTATCGTGTATTTTTATTTGTTCTTTTTATTTGTAAGGCTGTATGGTAACTCAAATTTCACTGTACCAATTAGTGCATGTGACAATAAATGTGAACTTGAACTTGAACTTGAAACAGGCCCTTCAGCTCCCCGGGTCTGCGGCGTCCAGCGATCACTCCGTACACTAACACTATCCTACATACGAGGGCCAATTTACAATTTTACCAAAGCCAATTAACCTACAAACCTGTACTTTGGAGTGTGGAGGAAACCGGAGCACACGGAGAAAACCTATGGGAGAACGTACAAACTCCGTACAGACAGCACCCATAGTCAGGTTCGAACCCGCTGCACAACTGTTCTGCCCACCATTGACCATTCCCCATTCTTGTAACTGTGTCCCCTCATGCAGCATTGCATGCTGGAACTTGACTACGGAGTATCTGGCGATCTTTGTTCTGGAGCATTGTCACCACGGGGTGAGCAGCTTCCTCTTTGTTCGGAATAACTAATGCCTCCAACAAACCTTCCACAAGAGTAGAACTATTCAACAAAGGTACTTTTATGAATGAAAACGTTTCTGCAGTCAGCTGGCAGCAATCAACCTCCTACCCCCAATTGAACATTAAAAAACTGCAGATGTCGGAAAGCTGAAATAAGTTCATAAGTTCGAGGATCAGAATTAGGCCATTGGGTCCATCATGTCTACTCAGTCATTAAATCGTGGTTAATCTATCTTTTCCTCTCAAACCCATTCTCCTGTCTTAGAAACATAGAAACATAGAAAATAGGTGCAGGAGTAGGCCATTCGGCCCTTCGAGCCTGCACCGCCATTCAATATGATCATGGCTGATCATCCAACTCAGTATCCCGTACCTGCCTTCTCTCCATACCCCCTGATCCCTTTAGCCACAAGGGCCATATCTAACTCCCTCTTTAATATAGCCAATGAACTGGCCTCAACTATCTTCTGTGGCAGAGAATTCCAGAGACTCACCACCCTCTGTGTGAAAAATGTTGTCCTCATCTCGGTCCTAAAGGAATTCCCCCTTATCCTTAAAGGGTAAATATCCCCCTTCTCCCCAGAACCCCTGACACCATTAGTAATCAAGAATATGTCAATCTACGCCTTAAAAATATCCATTGACTTTGCCTCCACAGCTGATAATGAATTACACTCACTGAATAAATAAATTCCTCCTCATCTCCTTTCTAAAGGTACGCTCTTATATTCTGAGGATATGGCCTCTGGTCCTAGATTCTCCCACTGGTGGAAACATCCTCACCACATCCACTCTATCCCAGCCTTTCACCATTAAGGGCCGGTCCCACTGCGGCGACCTAATTTGTGAGTTTAGAAGAGTTTGCGCTCGACTCAGAATCGTAGCATGGTCGACACGTGCTCCCAGGAGGTCCTAGGAGGTCACTGGAACTCTCCTTCATGCTCGGGGGAAGTTCCCGCATACTCACGGCCTCAGTTTGGTCGAGGAAAAATTTTCAGCATGCTGAAAATGTTTCCGCGAGTAAAAATTGGTCGGCATGGTTCTTTTGAACTCGTAGTGCAATGGAGTGGGGTCGTTAGGCAGTCGTGATAGCCATAGGCAATCTCCTTTGCTGACCCGGGCATTTTAATTGGCTCGTTGGAGTTTTCAGAACCGAGGAAAACCGACCGGTAATGTTAAATGCTCTCCGACTGTCTTCTTAAAAGTGTATCCACTCCTTCTCCATCCCTCTTCCCCCTTCTTCCCCCTTCTCTCCCCTTCTCTCCCCCTCGCTTCCCCCCCTCCCCTTCTCCCCCCCCTTCTCTCCCCCCCCCCCCCCCCCCCCCCCCCCCGTGCTCTCTAAAGGACTTACCGTACACTGTGCCAGCCATCTTTTACCTTCCTGTTCATCGTGGGTGTGAATTTCAGACAGCGCTGCCCCGCTTTCCCTGGCCCCCGCCGTTGCGATTGTGTGTTTGTGTGCGCAGACGGTTGATCCGGCTCGAGGTTTTTCAGGCCGAGTGCCCTCGAGCTTGATGGTTGAAGTCAGTCACTGAAAAGTCCCGTTAGTGGGACAGGCCCCTTAGAATAGAAAATAGAAACAGAAAATGCTGGCAAGACTCAGTAGATCAAGCAGCATCCGTGGCAAGAGAAACAAAGTTAACTTTGCCACAGAAGGCTGTAGAGGCCAAGTCAGTGGATATTTTTAATGCAGAGATAGATAGATTCTGGAATTGTACAGGTGTCAGAGGTTATGGGGAGAAGCCAGGAGAATGGGGTTAGGAGGGAGAGATAGATCAGCCTACATCATATGTCAGCTTTGTGCAATCCCACTGGGACCCAGATCTGGTTCAACAATGACAAGCCCTGGTTTACAGCAGAACTCAGACAGCTCCGCCAGTCCAATGATGAGGCCTACAGGAGAAGGGATGCAGACCTCTACAGTCAGGCCAAGTACAAGCTGATAAGAGGAATCAGAGCTGCCAAGGAAAGGTACTCTGAGAGGTTGAGGAGCAAGTTCTCAGCTAGTGACTCTTCTTCAGTTTGGAAGGGCTTGCAAGAAATCACCAGCTACTAGAGGAAAGCCCCCCGCTCTTTGGACAATCATCAGCTGACCAACGACCTGAACGAGTTCTCCTGCAGGTTCGATAAACAGAAATATAACCCTGGTACTCCCTCCCCCCCTCCCCAATCACCACTTCACACCTACTCACAGCCTGACTCCAGTGTGTAAAGACTGGACCCTTCCCCACCCACTACTCCCCAATCACCACTTCACACCTACTCACAGCAAGACTCCAGTCTGCAAAGACTGGGCCCTTTCCCACCCACTCCTCCCCAATCACCACTTAATAATAATAATACACTTTATTGTCTTGGAAATACATTCAATTAAATTTCAGGCGCACACCCGAGCGGAGCTCCAACGTATCGGATAAATAAATAACGACAAAGGAATAAGCAAAAACGATAAGAAAAACATTGTTAATTCAGAATGTGCAATATTTCACCGTATAGTGTTATAGCAGCACAAAATATTGGCTATGGGGGTGTGTGTATTAAGTGCAGAGTTCAGAGTGGTGATGGACTTGGGGTAGAAACTGTTTGTTAATCTTGTGGTGTGTGACTTGATGAACCTGTAAAGGGCCTGTCCCACTTGGGCAGCATTTTCGGCGACAGCCTGAAAACAGGTCGGGCCGTGACGCGGCGTGACGCGGGGTGATGTATCTGGTGATGCGCGCTGTCTCCCTGCCGCCCCTGGATTTTGGAATGTTCAATATCCTCAGGCGACAAATGGGTGTCTTATCATGTCGTGCGCCCTGTCACACGCTAACGTATGCTCTCCTGCGGGCAACGCCCGTTTAGGTTTAGGGTTTGGGCTAGGGCTAGGATTAGGGTTAGGTTTAGGGTTAGGGCTAGCATTAGAGTTAGGGTTAGGGCTAGGGTGAGGGCTAGGGCGAGAGTTAGGGTTAGGTTATGATTTATCGGGCAGAGGAACAAAATGGACTCTGGTGCTCAATGATCTCACCCTGGAGATTCCTTTTTACCATGTACTGACACTTTGGTCTGGCCCACGGTCTCATCTTCCTCATCCAAATCTGTTTGTCTTTGCACTTGCCCTACTGTAGAATCGTAGGAGTCAGTCAGGGTCCACCCTAGGTTTGAGTTTATGCTTGGTTGTGGCCCTTGGGCTCTCACGTCTGTGACACTTCAATCCATAACAATGCAATACTACTGCGGTAAACTTTAAGCATCAATCATCTCTAGCGTAATAAGGTTTACCCCAAGGTGCTCACCCAGTCTTTGGTTTTTCCGGCTTGCGGGGACCGCTTGCTAAACTCTTCCCTGGTGAAAGGTAGGGTAGGTACTTCATCGGGGTCATCAGGTGGTCACCCTCCTTCCTTGACGTTTCATTGATAAGCCCACAAAGTCTCTAGAGGGTTCAGCGGTAACCCTGACATTAACCCTCATTCTAACCCTAACACTGACGCTAACCCTAACCCTAACCCTAACCCTGACCCTGACCCTAACCGGGCGTCTCCCACAGGACAGCATATGTCAGTGTGTATGACGTACAACTTGATGGTTTTTAGGGCGAGTATGAGCGTCAGTCACTGATGCTCGCAGTCGCCGAATAAATCGCAATGTGGGACAGGCCCTTAATACTTTCCTGAGGGCAGAAGGGCAAACAAGTGATGTGCGGCAGGCAGGTGTGTGTTGGTGATCTTCTGTGTTGTGTTGATGATTCTCTGCAGAGCCTTCTTGTCAGCAGCAGAACTGTTGCCATACCACACCAGGAAGCCATGTGTCAGGACACTCTCTATAAAGCAACGGTAGAATGACACCAGCAGCTGTTGTGGCAAGTTGACTTTCCTGAGTGATCTTAGGAAGTAAAGCCTTTGTTGTGCCATCTTTACCAGGGAGTGTGTGTTAGTTGACCACCTGAGATCTGCTGAGATGTGGGTGCCCAGGAACCTGAAACTGGAGACTCGTCCACTCTTTCTCCGTTTATGTGCAGTGGGGGATGGTCACACTGCTTCTTCCTGAAGTCAATGATGAGCTCTTTTGTTTTCTTGGTATTGAGTGCTATTGTTATCTGAGCGCCAACCTCTGTACCTCCTTCAAAGCCTTCACGCCTACTTACTGCCTAACTCCAGTCTGCAAAGACTGGGCCCTCCTCCACTACCCATCCCCTCCGTGCTGCCCAACATAGGTCTGGCCACTTCTCCATCACCAACAATAGAAATTGAGGAGGTGGTGAGGCTATTCAGGAGACAGAAAAGCTGGAAATCTCCATGACCGGACAATGTTTCCCCCTCTACTCTCAAGCTCTGTGTCGAACAACCGGCACCGATCTACACAGACATGTTCAACCAGTCCCTGCAAACCTGTAAGTTCCTGCCTGCTTCAATGCCTCCACTATTGTCCCTGTTCCCACAAAGACTAGGATTACTTGTCTTAATGACTACAGGCCTGTCGCACTGACATCTATAGTCATGAAGACCCTTGAAAGGTTTGTGCTGGCCAAGCTGAAAAGTATCACAAACCTCTGCTGGACCCTCTGCATATCGGGCCAATAGATCAGTGGATGACACAGTCAACCTGCGCCTGCACCTCATCCTACAGCACCTAGACTGCCAGGGGACCTATGCAAGGATTTTGTTTGTTGATTTTAGCTCTGCATTCAACACCATTGTGCCAGAGCTACTACACTTCAGATTCTCCCAGTTGACTGTGCCTGAACCCCTCTGTCAGTGGATCACCAACTTCCTGACAGACAGGAAGCAGCATGTGATGCTGGGGAAGCACATCTCGGACCAGCCGACCCTCAGCATACAAGCACCGCAAGGCTGCGTATTCTCCCCTCTCCTTTACTCCCTCTACACTAACGACTGCAACTGCACAGACTCCTCTGTCAAGCTTCTCAAGTTTGCGGATGGGGAGGAATCTGCCTACAGACAGGAAGTGACACAGCTGGCGTCCTGGTGCCATCGCAACAACCTGGAGCTCAATGCTCTTAAGACAGTGGAATTGATTGTAGACTTTAGGAGAGCTCCCCTCCCCCCACTCACCATCAACAACACCACATTCACATCTGTGGAGTCTTTTAAGTTACTTGGAACCATCATCTCCAAGGACCTTAAATGGGAGGCCACCATCGACTCCACAGTCAAAAAGGAACAACAGCTGAGGAAGCACAATCTGCCACAGGCAATGATGGTCCAATTCTATACGGCCAACGTAGAGTCTGCCCTCACCTTCTCCATCATGGTCTGGTTTGGCTCACCCACCACGCACGACACCCGGAGGCTGCAGCGAATCGTTCGATCAGCAGAGAAGGTTGTTGACTGCAACCTTCCCCCCCCCCCCCCATTGATGAACGGTACACTGCAAGGGCCCGGAAGCGAGCGGGTAAGATCATCTCTGACCCCTCTCACCACAAACTCTTTGAACCACTTCCCTCTGGAATGTGACTCCGGACTGTCAAAGCTGCCACAGCCAGACATAAAAACAGCTTTTTTGCACGAGCAGTAGCTCTACTCAATAACCAAAAGTCAATAGCCTCCTTTTGCTCTGGTATTTTAGTTCATTCAAATGTTTGAATTATAATGTTTTATTCTTAATGTTTTAATGTTTTATGTTTTTTTTCCTAATTGTTTACTGCATGTCGTATTGTTACTTGTGAGCGGAGCACCAAGGCAAATTCCTTGTATATGTACATACTAGGCCAATAAACTTATTCATTCATTCATTCATTCATGGGCCTAATTCTACTCCTATTCCTTCTGACCTTATAACCTGATGAAAGGACTCTGATCTGAAACATTGACTGTTACCCTTTCACAGATACTGCTGACTGTTCCAAAATGTTCTGTTTTTATTTCCTACGACACATCTGTCTCCAACTTGCAACACTAAAAGTAGTTACCACATCAAATAGCTCTTAAAAGGGTGACATCATTGGAGGAACAATTATTATCCCCAGACTAATATTTCATAAGATACATATGTTGTGTTCCTTCTTTAACAATGAAAGACAAAAGCGAAACTTAAATCTAAGAGCTATTGGCACAGATTCCTGGAAACACCTGTTTGACAGACTGTCCGTCCTGAACAACATCCTTCAGTCTGCAGTGATCTCTTTCATTGGTACTACGGTTCAACAGTCCTTTATTGTCACGTGTACCATAAGGTACAGTGAAATTCGATTTACCATACAGTCATACCAGATAAAGCAAGGCACACAACTACATGCAAGTTAACAATAAACATCCACCACAGCAGATTCCTCACATTCCTCACGGTGATGGTAGGCAATAAAGTCTAATCTTCCCTCTTTATTCTCCCGCGGTCGGGGTAGTCGAACCATCCGCAGACGGGGTGATCGAAGCCCCCGTGATCGGGGCGATCGAAGCCCCCGTGTCGGGGCGGTCAAAGCTCCCGTGATCGGGGCGATCGAAGCTTCTGCGGCTTGGAACTCAAGAAGTCAGTCCCTAGCCAATGGACCACCAGCTCCACAATGTTAAGTCCTGCAGGCTCCCGCAGTTGGAGCGGGTGACCCGTTAATCCATTTTCTTTCATTTCTACTTCATCAAGCAAGTCTCCATGGCATTCTGAGATGCTGCAGAACATGGATAGCTGATAGTTCGGGTCGGGACCTTTCTACAGGCTGATGCAACACTTTGTGTCATGTTCTCCAGAGAGATGTTGCCTGATCCGCTAAATTACTCCTGCACTATGTGTCCGTTATTTGTAAACCAACATCTGCAATTCCTTTTTTCTGATAATAGATTGATATAGGTGTTGGTTGGGGGGAGAATTTATTGCCAGTTGGGTAAAAGGGAGACAAAAGGGTGTCAGAGGGAGAGATGTAGGTGGAAGCAGACCGTGGCGATGGGAAAGAGGAGGGATAAAAGGGAAATGTGTTCTGAGATGGTTTTCTTTCTCCAATATGGGATACCCTCTTCCATCATGACCTAAGACATAGACCTCTTATGATCTGGGACATTGTACAATTGGAGAGGGAGAAGGGAAAAATCGGAGGTGTCCGTGTTTCAGTTGAACAAAGGGGACTATGGAGCCGTGAAGGAGGAGGTGGCCAAAGTTGACTGGAAAGATACCCTAGCAGGGATGACAGTGGAACAACACTGGTAGGTATTTCTGGAATAATACAGAAGGTGCAGGATCAGTTCATTCCAAAGAGGAAGAAAGATTCCAAAATGAGTAAGGGGCGTCCGTGGCTGACAAGGGAAGTCAGGGACAGTATAAAAATAAAAGAAAAGAAGTACAACACAGTAAAGATGAGCGGGAAGCAAGAGGATTGGGTAATGTTTAAAGCGCAACAGAAGATAACTAAAAAGGCAATACGGGGAAAAGATGAGGTACAAAGGTAAGCTAGCCAAGAATATAAAGCAGGATAGTAAAAGCTTCTTTAGGTATGTGAGGAGGAAAAAAATAGTTAAGACCAAAGTTGGACCCTTGAAGACTGAAAACGGTGGGGAACAAGGAAATGGCAGATGAGTTGAACAGGTACTTTGGAGTACTTCACTAAGGAGGACACAAACAATCTTCCTGATGTACTAGTGGCCAGAGGATCTGGGGTGGCTGAGGAAATGAAGGAAATCCACATTAGGCAGGAAATGGTGTTGGGTAGACTGATGGGACTGAAGGCTGATAATTCCCCAGGGCCTGATGGTCTGCATCCCAGTGTACTTAAGGCAGTGGCTCTAGAAATCGCGGATGCATTGGTGATCATTTTCCAATGTTCTATAGACTCAGGATCAGTTCCTGTGGATTGGAGGGTTGCTAATGTCCACTTTTTAAGAAAGGCGGGAGAGAGAAATCAGGGAATTATAGACCAGTTAGCCTGACATCGGTGGTGGGGAAGATGCTGGAGTCAATTATAAAAGATGAAATAGCTGCACATTTGGATAACCGTAACAGGATTGGTCGAAGTCCACATGAATTTACGAAGGGGAAATCATGCTTGACTAATCTTCTGGAATTTTCTGAGGATGTAATCAGGAAAATGGACAAGGCATACCCACATAGGAGATTAGTGGGCAAAATTAGGGCACATGGTATTGGGGGTAGAGTGCTGACATGGATAGAAAATTGGTTGGCAGAGAGGAAACAAAGAGTAGGGATTACCAGGTCCCTTTCAGAATGGCAGGCAGAGACTAGTGGGGTACCGCAAGGCTCGGTGCTGGGACCGCAGCTATTTACAATATACATCAATGATTTAGATGAGGGGATTCAAAGTAACATTAGTAAATTTGCAGATGACACAAAGCTGGATGGCAGTGTGAACTGTGAGAAGGATACTATTAGAATGCAGAGAGACTTGGACAGGTTTGGTGAGTGGGCAGATGCAGTTTAATGTGCATAAATGTGAGGTTATCGAATTTGGTAGAAAAAACAGGAAGTCATTATTATCTAAATTGTGTCGTTGGGAAAAGGGGAAGTACAACGGGATCTGGGGGTCCTTGTTCATCAGTCAATGAGAGTAAGCATGCAGGTACAGCAGGCAGTGAAGAAAGCGAATGGCATGTTGGCCTTCATACCAAGAGGAGATGAGAATAGGAGCGAAGAGGTCCTTCTGCATTGTATAGGGCCCTAGTGAGACCACACCTGGAGTATTGTGTGCAGTTTTGCTCCCCTTTGAGGAAGGACATTCTTGCTGTTGAGGGAGTGCAGTGCAGGTTCACAAGGTTAAATCCCGGGATGGCGGGACTGCCATATGCTGAGAGAATTGAGCGGCTGGGCTTGTATACTTTGGAATTTAGAAGGATGAGAGGGAATCTTATTGAAACATATAAAATTATTAAAGGTTTGGACACGCTAGAGGCAGGAAACATGTCCCCGATGTTGGGGGAGTCCAGAACCAGGGGCTACATTTTAAGAATATAACCATATAACCATATAACAATTACAGCACGGAAACAGGCCCTCTCGGCCCTTCCAGTCCGTGCCGACCATTTGTTTTCCCCTAGTCCCATCTACCTGCACTCAGACCATACCCCTCCATTCCCTTCACGTCCATATACCTATCCACTTTATTTTTAAATGTTAAAATCGATCCTGCTTCCACCACTTCTGCTGGAAGCTCATTCCACACAGCCACCACCCTCTGAGTAAAGAAGTTCCCCCTTACATTACCCCTAAACTTCTGTCCCTTAATTCTCTTGTCATGCCCTCTTGTTTGAATCTTCCCTACCCTCAATGGGAAAAACGTATCCACGTCAACTCTGTCTATCCCTTTCATCATTTTAAAGACCTCAATCAAGTCCCCCCTTAACCTTCTGCGCTCCAAAATAAAGACCTAACTTGTTCAACCTTTCTCTGTAACATAGTTGCTGGAACCCTGGCAACATTCTAGTAAAATCTCTCTGTACTCTCTCTATTTTGTTGACATCCTTCCTATAATTAGGCGACCAAAATTGTACACCAGGGCTCCAGAATTGGTCTTACCAATCCCTTGTACAATTTTAACATTACTTCCCTACTCCTATATTCAATGCTCCGATTTATAAAGGCCGCACACCAAAGGATTTCTTTACCACCCTATCTACATGCGATTCCACCTTAGGGAACTATGCACAGTTATTCTAGATCCCTCTGTTCCACAGCATTCCTCAATTCCCTACCATTTACCATGTACGTCCCTATTTGATTTGTCCTTGCCAAGATGTAGCACGTCACACTTAACAGCATTAAACTCCCATCTGCCATCTTTCTGCCCACGTTTCCAAATGGCCCAATCTCTCCTGTAGACTTTGAAAATCTATTTCATTATCCACAAAAACACCACCTATCTTAGTATCATCTGCATTACTTACTTATCCAATTTTCCACCCCATCATCCAGATTCATTGATGTACATGACAAACAACAGTGGATCCAACACAGATCCCGAGGACACCCCCACTGGTCAACCTGACAAAACAGCCATCCACCATTACTCTCTGACATCTCCCATTCAGCCACTATTGCATCCATCTTACTACTCCGCCATTAACACCCAACGATTGAACCTTCTTAACCAACCTTCCATGGGGAACCTTGTCAAAGGCCTTACTGAAATCCATATAGACAACATCCACTGCTTTACCCTCATCAATTTCCTTAGTTACCGCTTCAAAAAATTCAAGAAGGTTTGTCAAACATGACCTTCCAGGCACAAATCCATGTTGACTGTTCCTGATCAAAACCTGTTTATCCAGATGCTTATATATTATCTCTAAGTATCCTTTCCATTAATTTGCCCACCACTGACATCAAACTAATGGGTCTATAATTGCTAGGTTTATTCTTTCAAGTAAGGGGTATTCTTATTCTTTGAATTAGGGGTAAGGCATTTAGAACGTAGATGAGGAAACAACTCTCACACAGAGCGTTGTGAGTCTGTGGAACTCTCTGCCTCAGAGGGCGGTGGAGGCCGGTTCTCTGGATACATTCAAGAGAGAGCTTGATAGGACCCTTAGAGATAGCGGAGTCAGGGGATATGTGGAGAAGGCAGGAACGGATACTGATTGTGGACGATCACATCGAAGGGCTGAATGGTCTACTCCTGCACCTATTGTCTATTGTATGTGGAGTCTTCACTGTCTTCTGCCATGTTTGGTATCAGTGGAATGTGAGCTTCATCCACACTGCTTCTTTAGCTTTTATCAATGTTCTATATTTGGTACCTCTGTTGAAGCAGCGGGCCTGTCTTTTCTTGGCCACCTCTTGTACTCTTCCAACACGCTGTTGCACTTCCTCATCTGCTATTGGAAGTAGAGTGGTATTGCATCTACTCTTATTCCTCTACACGAGACTGCTTGGCACCCTTTCTCCAACAAGGTCTGGCTGTGATGACATTGACGTCCTTGGCCACCTTCACAGTATTCACAAGCTTCCCATTACCTTGTGGACGGTGAAGTGATGTTGCCCAGTAATCAAACTGCCAGCCTCTGAGAAAGTCACAATATTGTCTGCAGTGAACTGTAGACCCTCACCTCTGATCAGTTGCTTGCGTGATTCAATCTTCATAATCCTGTCATGTTAAACCTTTGTCAACACCATACACAACATTTGCGTAGTTTAGTTTGGAGATACTGCTCATAAAAAGGCCCTTCAGCCCACCACGTCCGCACTGACCAAAAATCACCGTACACTAGCTGTTGTGTAATGAGACCCATACACAGGAGGAACAACTCATAGTCTTTATTGTAACACAAGTGGCGGAAACATTACATGCTATCGTCTCTGTAGTCAGCATCAAGTCTGACCATGAGATGGTGAAGTGTTGTACCAATAGCCCGGGGTAGGGATGAAGAACTGGACTGGACTATATGGAATGTGCAGCATGCATAATATATGTGGTGATAGATAAATAAAGGGAGACTAATATGGTTCATCTACATCCTTCCTCTTAAGGAATTAACCCATAATAAAATGGATATGATAATCACATGAAAAATATATGTACTACTGATTACATGTAAGCATGCAGTTACAGCAGGCAGTGAAGAAGGCGAATGGCATGTTGGTCTTTATAACAAGAGGAATCGAATATAGGAGCAAAGAGATCCTTCTGCAGTTGTACAGAGCCCTAGTGAGACCACACCTGGAGTATTGTGTGCAGTTTTGGTCCCCTAATTTGAGGAAGGACATTCTTGCTATTGAGGGAGTGCAGCGTAGGTTTACAAGGTTAATTCCCAGGATGGCAGGACTGTCATAAGCTGAGAGAATGGAGCAGCTGGGCTTGTATACTATGGTGTTTAGAAGATGAGAGGGGATTATTATTGAAAAATTATAAGATTTGTTAAGGGTTTGGACACGCTTAGAGGCAGTAAACATGTTCCAGATGTTGGTGGTCAGAACAGGGGTCACAGTATAAGAAAAAGGGAGTAAGCCATTTAGTACGGAGACGAGGAATCATTTTTCTATCAGAGTGTGGTGAGTCTGTTAGAATTCTCCTGCCTCAGAGGGCGGTGGAGGCGGGTTCTCTGGTTGCTTTCAAGAGTGAGCTGGATAGGGTTCTAAAAATAGCGGAGTCAGAGGTATGGGGAGAAGGCAGGCAACTGGGTATTGATTGGGATGGATCAGCCGATTGATCACACTGAATGGTAGTGCTGGCTCGGAGGCGAAGGCCTAGTCATGCACCTATTGGCTATGTCTATTGTCTATTGTCTATTGTGGTAACATTATAAGTTAGATGAAAGGGAATAACACCAAATGGCAGTTCAACATATCTGGTATTTGGGTTAGGCTTGCAGATGTGGACCTGCACGTGTTACTCGGTTACAGTTCCTGCATTTCCTCCTTCACCGGAGATGAGATCGGTGGTAGAACAGGAGCAGGAGAATGAGCAGCATCCTCGGTGATGAAAAAATGGAGACCTGGCAGGGGTCGAGGTGGTTGTGGATCGTGGTTGAGGCCGATCGTTCAGGGGTGGCAGGCAACGTTGGTATGATTGGGGCCGGGCGGTGGTTATGGGGTAGGTAGTATGCTTGTGTGGTCAGGTTTGATGATTGGACTGGGACTACATTATCGAATGTGACATAATATGTGTGGTGATAGGGTATAGTAAAGGCAGACTATATGGTTAATTTGGAGGCGTGGGTTCGAATCCCATTCTGACACCATGTTTGTGCAATGTGACCCCATAACAGGTTGTAACAAACCTCACTGTCTTTTTTGTAACACAAGCGGAGGAAACATTACATGCTATTCATCTCCTTATTCAGCCATCAAGTTCTGAACTGAGATGATGAAGTGCTGTTTCAAATAGTCCGGGGTAGGGATATAAAGATCTTGGAACTGGAATACTAAGGAATGTGCAGCAGCATAATATGCGTGGTGATAGAATATTAATAGTAAAGGCCAGAATGATATGCTTAGTCTCCACGAGCACTATCCTACACATAGGGTCAATTACAAATCTTTACCAATGCCAAATTAACCATCTAAAACTGTGCGTCTTTTGGAGTGTTGGAGGAAACCGGGGGGCACCAGGGAATTCTCTTGCGGTCACGGTTGAGAACATCCAAACTCAACCGTTATTCAGATTGAGCCAGGTCTCCGGCGTTGTAAGGCAGCAACTCTGCCACTGCGCCACCGTGCCGCCCTCATGCCGAACTACTTTCAAGTACAGGTGTGACATCTGTAGTAAAATGAGATCCACATCATGACTTTCGTGAGTATTTAGGTTTACACCAATATTTTGGCGCAGCACATCTGACCATTTTGTCTAACCCTACAAGGCTTGCTGGACCTCCCAGTTACTAACCATTCTAACTCCCCTTCCCATTCCCGTAATGACCTTTCTACCCTGGGCCTCCTCCATTGCCAGAGTCAGGCCACAAACAAAATGGAAGTTTCAGCACCTAATAGCATAGCAACTCATGAAAGTGAACATTTAATTTCTTCCAATTTCAAGTAATATGTCTCCTATCCACTCTCTCTTTCTCCTGACCCCCGCACACATTTCTCCCACCATCTCCCATCATCCTGTCACCATAAACCTTCCCTTCTTCATTACGGTGAGTGTATATTTCTCTTTTATCTAACGGATGTCCCTTGCACAAAGTGCTTGGCACCAGGTACATCGTGTACAGCTGGTACTCTCAATGTGGGGCTGTCTTTGTGCATGCATGTCCAATCTTGGCCATTCATGAATTTTTCTTTGTGCACTGTTTTCTAATCCACACCATAAACACATTTTTCCCTCAGATCCAGTACATTTCTTTTTCGGCTACTGAATTACTAACCACAATTCTTGCAACTTCAAAGCAACCTTGGCAGTGCTTTCCTCTTTCAGCCTTCCGTCTAATTTTCACTGCTTGACTTTTTTTCAGTTGTCTTATCCAACATTTATTGCCTGGCTTTGGACTGCTCCAGTGCTTTCTATATTTGTATGCTCTTTTCTAGAATTAGTTCCCTCTGGCTGGGCTCCGGTTTCCAAAATAATAAGATTTCTGATTGGGATGTGAGTCCTTCAAATCTCGGAAATGGTTTTAGTTAGTTGCTCACAATCTTAGTTCATTAAAGGAGCAAGCATCACGGGTTCACTATGTCCTGTTGTTTGTACAGGACTATTTTTATGTTAAAAACCCCAGGGTCACAGTGTTCTTTTTGAAGCAGATTGCAATGGGTTTATAATGCATCTAATGCATTCACCAGGCTCTCATTTGAAGGCTTTATGGTGGCACATTTCTTTTCACTTGTGAACAATGAGATACAATAACACCTCTACTTATATCTGCTTTGATTTATCTGCCATAGCAAATTCAATATACAATGTCAACTCTTACATCCACTGTCTTCATTCTTCAGAGAGATAGTTTAATTGCCTGGAAATTCAATGGTTTGGGGGAACTTTAATTACTCCATTGTGTATGTTTTCAGTTGAATCACACAGTCCTTCAATGCACATACATGAATTACCATAATTATGGCTCATGGCTGTTAGAGATCATGGCTGTTTCTCACACCACCATCATTCCATCAGCCAGCAAATCTAAAATAAATGTTTTCATATAAAGAAAGAGTCTGAAGAAGGGTCTCAACCCAAAACGTCACGCATTCCTTCTCTCCAGAGATGCTGCCTGTCCCGCTGAGTTACTCCAGCATCTTGTGTCTATCTTTGGTGTAAACTAGCATCTGCAGTTCCATCCTAAACATAAATGTTTCAATATCTCACTTATTCACGCATTAGATAAGTATAAAGGTCATTATTATCAGCAAAGGAGTCGTGCAAGACCTAACAAAGATTGAGGTCATTGTTGCATTACTTTCTTTCAATTATGTCTCATATGGAATTCACCTTTCTCCTAACCTGTTGTTACCTTTATTCGGTCGTTATCCACGTGATATAATTCCTTAAAGGAATGAAGTCGTTATTAAAGGAACAAATTTGGGTGGCACAGTAGCACGGCTACTAGAGTCTCATCATTCAGCAACCGGGTTCAACCCTGAACCTATGCTGTTGTACTGTGTGGAGTTTGAGTTCTCTGTTCCACGATGGGTTTCCCGGTTCTAGATTCTCTCTGATCATAAAGAGTGTGGTTGGTAAGACAAGAGGTGTGAGTTCAATTGATGTGTCAGAGTATATTCTTTAGATTGTAAGTTTGGCATTTCAAACATAATCTAGTTTTAGTAATGATAATCATGAAAATTATTAGCTTGTTAGAAATATAATTTTATTAAATTTGAACAGGGATTAGTAAAGATATTAGTTTTCCAATAAATATTATATAATTTAGTTTTTTTATAATATAATAAAATATTAAATAAATCTTATAATATTATTGGTTTTTTTTTTTTTTTTTTTCTTTCCCCAACCTAT